>JASCZW010001287.1:0-118100 GCA_034211315.2 Aedes japonicus
ATCAGACCAGTTTAGTAATAGGTGGTTCTATAGCCGATTTGTGCCATCATGAGGTACGAACACTGAATTATGACAAAAACTTGATTTTTTATAGATTTATTCACAGTATGTATTTGGTCTTGTACTTTTAAATAGTTCATAATTGATACTATCAACATTTTTATCTAATAAATATGGGCATTGTTTCGAATATTTGGATAGTTAACCGCGAAATGTAAAATAATATACATGTTACTTTTTAAATAAACATTGATCTAATATGTTAAAATGATTACTGAAAATCATCAGGTCCGGGCCTTTTCTTCTTCGGCTGTGCTGGTAATATTGAAACTGCAACTGTTCGAATGATAAACACATCAGAACGTTGATGGTGGTAAATGTACTGTATTTTACGCGATTTTCAGCAAATTTAACAAGTTTAATTATGATCGGTGAACTGAAAAAGTAAACGGGGGACAATGTTATTACATTCTTGTTCTGACACCTTCTGAGCATTTGTTTCATTTCTGCGGCCTGATTAGTTGGAGACATTATTATTAATTTATGGTTGCAAACTTAAAATAAAATTTTCCCTTTTCCAGCTATCATGATTTCACTGGTTAATATTCGTCGATGTGCCCTGATGACGTTCAGCTATGCGAAATGATCTCGAATAATAAATTAACATTTCATGTAGAAACATGACCAATGATTTCACAAGAATGTGGCAACCTACTTTTGAAGACGTTGCATTTTAGCATTTTTCTCGCTATAACTGTAATGAACAAACACTTAGTTAAATGTTGATGTTCATATAAAACTTTCAATAAAATAAATGAGTATGCGGTGTAAATCCCTATTAAACATCTAAACCAAAGGCACCAACGACACAATCCTGCAGAGAAATTTTAATGCTTTGAAATGAATTAAGCCGATTGATGCCTTATCTTGAAAATCATCATGCCGTTTGTCATTTTGCCTCACTTTCTTTAAAAGTGTGGAGTCGCCTCATATTCGGTATTGCGCCAGGATTAAAATTAAACAATCAAATACATCCACCTTACTTGAGTTAATATTTTTGGTTGTCGACTTTTCAACCGTTATCTTTCTCACTTTACTTTTTAAATGGCCGAAGCAACTGACTGAATTGAGGCCAAAACAGCCGCGTACTTAAACGTTGCCTGATATACGGTCGGTAATTCAGTATTTGACATGGATTGTGTTGTTTTCAATGCAGAATTATACGTTATGGTACGAAAATTTAGGTATGCGAAATTTTGCTTGGAACGAACGTTAACCTTTAAGTCATTTCACGACTGATTTTCTAATTTTAAAAACTTGTATGTTTAAAACGTTAGGTTTCTTTTAACTATTAAAGTCAACTTTAAATATAAGGTGATGTCATAACGCAGCCTTCGATTTTCAGAGTAAATTTACCTATTCTGCAATTGTTTCTATCTGAACTGAAATTGTGCTGTGATGTCTCATATGGCAATTGCACGATATATAAGGGAACACCTTCGCGGTTACTTCCTGCTTTCCGGAAAGTACAGTTGATTTTTGTTTATTCGGCACGATAGCGCTAACTTCTCTACGGTATTGTGTATTCATTTCTGATTGCTATTTTTTTTCATAAACCCAGTCACTTTTGTTTATAACAGCAATGTGCGGTTGAAAAAATACTGTACACATTATCTCCAACGTGGTGATTAATAACCTTGGCGAAGTGTGGCTTACATTCGCGTCGAGCTTGGATACGGGCGCAATGAAATTGAAGCATATAGGATGTAGATGAAACGTCCCTTCTCGTCGGAGACCGTCTGGTCGGTCGATGACGCATGCAGCCGCCAACTCTGGTAAAACTGATTTCCAATACCGTGAATGAAAAGGGTTAAAGAACGCATGTCGCATGCCCAAATTAAATCTGCCTGGCCACGAATATAAGTCTCCCACCCAGATTTCAACGGAGATCGTTACGGTATTGTCAAAATATGGACACGTGAAAGGCATCGATACGGAAGAAATTTCCCGGCAAGAGCTGGGCGTCGCGCCTACACAGGTGTGCGTGGCATACATGGATGTAAAACGAAATCATCATTTGCCTTATGTGGAAGGGAAACATGTATTACGAAGGCAACAAGGACAGGCCTTCGCCGCACACGCCGATAGCGATGGAACATTGCCAGCCGGCAGATATTCAGGTATCAAAGTACGTCGGCGCGCGAAAAAACCGTAACGCGCGGTAACGTGTGGAACTGAAGAAAACGTACGATCACGGTATCGGAAGAGAACGGCAATGTACATAAAGTTAGAGAAGCTGGTGAAAATGATGCGAGCATCTGAGTAATGCAAGAAAAATGAGAGAACCTGTCATGATGCCAGTGGATACTGGGTCGGATTCCCGCGATCGCGTGCTGTTTACAGTTCAGCATTTCATATTTACGAGATTACGTAAACAAAAAAGAGGGCAGCCAGGCAACAGAAACAAGAAAATGTGCCGCGGCGCCGCCGTCTGATGTGCCGTCCGTAAAGTTCGTTCGCGCGATTAAGACATACCGATAACGAACTGGTTAAAAAGAGCACGCTTCAGATTGATAACAATCAGCAGTATTGTCTGGCAACTGAACGTTGCCGTCGCTGTACTTACAATGGTCGTTGGCTAAGACGATGTTTAATACGTTCATTGGAGTGAAACATGTGGTCGTTGAAGCATGCAGCCGTATGATTTACATGATAACAGCTATGGTGCTCAGAGTGGCCAAAGACTCAGGAAAATCAGAATGCAGGAAAAATGCCGGGAATCCAAAATATTGAATATATTGGGAAAAATCATGAGATTCAAAAGCCATCAGGATTTTCGTCATATGGAAGAACGCATATACACCTTTTTTTAATTTGATGATCTTTTTTGTTTTGTTGCCGGCGATCTCATTGTCGGAGATGAAACAGTATTTTTCTGTAAATCAGCATTGCTGAAGAGGCCAACTCATGGATGGCCCGGTATATCAAACCGGCTTCCATTTGAAAGGTACGCAATTTAACGGGTAGTGGCGGCGTATGGTTTCTCAGCTGGTTCTCTCCAGCGGCGAAAACCTGATTTTTTTAATCCTCCTGAACTTTCCCATTTTTTGATAGTAGCGTCCCCAACACAGAAGGAAATCAAAACTGATGCACGAAAAATGCTTTCCCAAAATTCGGAAAAATCGTATGGTCAGTGAACTTCTGAAGCAATTGTAAAACTCGGTATACGCCGAAATTAAGAAGCCTCCCAGTTTTGCTACTTCTCTGATGTTAAGGGAACTTGGCAAAAAAATCAAGGAACTTTCCAGAAAATCAGGGCTGTCCAGAGTTTCTTTTTAAAAAGACTGGACGAAACTTCTGACAATTCAGATTGTTTCCTGAAATTCAGGAATTTTCCATGACTGGTGGGAGGCTTCACATGAGCCTAAGTGAGCTTCCCAAAAGTAAAAGGGTTACTGCACAAAGCTCAGGCAAATATATACAGAAATCCAGGGTGGTTCCCGGAAGTTCAGAAAACTTACCAGATTTGCTTGAGTATTCCAGAAGCGGGAACTTCAAATTTTCGCTAAGAACTTCTTCAGAAAAGATGCAGAGAACTTTCCATAAATTGAGAGAAACTGTCCCGAAATTCATGAAGCTTTTCAAACGTTCGCGGATCTTCCCTGAGGTTCATCGAACTTTCGGAATTTCATGAAACTTGCTTAGAAGTGCACAGAACATCTTAGAAGTTCAGGGAACATCGGAGGTTCGAGGAAGCAAGGCGCTAAAGCGCACTTCAAATGTTGCTCTTTTAGAAGATTTGTGGACGCAGTCAGGAAGCAGGAAGAAAGAATGCTGAATAAAAGTCATCTGAATTTCGGTGTTCCGATCAAAAGTGTTCGCTGTTGTGGTTGATGCGGTCCACGATGAGATGCTGGGACCAAAGCTGAATTTTATCTTCACGTCTACAGCAATGGTCGAGTCGTTCCTCAAATCGAATCTCCTGTGACTTCGTTTCTTTTGACGATTAGACTGGATTTGCTAGAGCCGCTATGGAGGAATTGTTAAGCTCGAACGTCTTGTAATACGCAAGAAGTCCGTGGCTACTATTTAAAAAAAAACTTCATAAACTTCCAAAAATATGTTTTAATCCAATATATATTATCTCATCTTCCCAGTCGGAAAATTAATGCAAACATGCAGGAAAATTCTGGAAAAATACGGGAATTTTAAAATTAAGATTGTGTGGCCACCCTGTAGATTATATCTGTATATATGTTGATGATATAGATATGACGCAACGTTGACTGTTGATTTTTTTTCGGGGTAGAACCTTCTGTATTTGGTGGCACGTTCTATTAAATGATGTATTTCACACAAAAAGCTCTCTTCAGGGCTATTGTTCTGATTTTGAAAGAGTGTTATACTGAATTATTCTAAAGGTTTGCTCATTGTATGCGTAGGAAACCTACGTAATTCGTAAATCCTGGCTGATCCTGAATTTTGCACGATTTCTGATCGATAAATATCAAATGTTTCATTTGGTTTGGGTATTAAAAATAACTAACGGTATTTAAAGTTTGCTTACATTTTGCAATCGCAACTCGCTGGTTAGCTAACACGTTATGATTTCCTATTACAGACATAATCCTCTTATAAGTTGTTAATGTTCTCTTCAAATTCCAATCAGTGTTTCTGTTCATTTGGGTTCGTTGGTCTCTACCTTTCATTAGGAAACAAATTACACAAAGTTGGTCAACAATAGAAAGGGCCTATCAACATTTGTAAACAAACACTTCTGAGCCTTTTCTCGCAAGCCGTTAGCCTATACACGCAAACCTACAGACTGTCGTGTAGGGAAACTTTCCCTACATGATGATGGTATTGGTTTGCGTGAGTGGTCTACGCCTTTATGAGGAAATAGGCTCAGAAGTGTTTGTTTACAAATGTTGATAGGTCCTTTCTCATTGTTGATCCAGAAAGGTCTTTTTACACGGGGATACGTTCCACTTTTACTAAACATTTTTAATTGCTGTTTACATGTGTTACATTTCAAGGCAATGGTCAAAATGCAGTTCTTAAAATTTAGATTTTTATACCAAAATTGTGATTATTTTTGTAAAACAGCCATATGATTAATGTTTGCACAAAAGTAAAACGTGATTCGAATTAGGTCGATAAGTTGTTCCGTTCCGGAGTTATCGCCGAAAACAAACCGTGTAAAAAACGTCTAAAAGACCTTAGTGATATTTTGAGAAAATGTTTGAAAGTAAAAGTCTATCGGCTTGGGCAGAGGTCAATAATTTGAAAAAAATTGATCGGATTTTTCTTCCATCATACAACAAACCACTTTTAATTAAAATTTCATTTGAATTTATTAGAAGCAATTCAAAATGTTTGTCCTATACTTTAACATGGTAGCTGTCAGATTTATCACCACTCGGTGTCTTCTTCTTTCCAACCTGGATTCTTCTAAAGGCTAATACAGCTTCATTAAAATAATATTCATAACACATTGCTACGTAGCCCTACGTCAACTTTGCGTACACTCAGGCAAATGCACTTAGAAATTCAAATGATAAACTTATGAAACCCAAACCGAAGAATTTTTGTTTCATAAGTCACTTATGCGTTTGCATGGTAGACGCCTTGGTTTTCACTATTTGGACGTAAGCCATTCTATGAGTCACGAATTTGAAATTCATAAGGCTAGTTTTGAAAATCGGTAGTTTATTTGAAAAAAAAATCAACATATCATTTCTGCTCCCCGAGAGCAGCAGCAGCAGTGTGACCAAAAGCTTGAATCCACCGGGACCGCTGGCAGAGTTAGTCAAAAAAAACATTTGAATAATATTTCTTAATTTAGTGAGCTTACTTCTTAGAACAAACATCAATACCTTCACACCGAACATCCTAAAACACCTGCTTTCTAAACCTCTTTATTGCGCCGCAAGTTCTAGAAGTTCGGTGCGGAAAGTAAGCCTTTGTCATCGCCAGGAGGAAATTTGTCGTCAATGCCGTGGCGCAATACTACACTTCAAAGCAGGGAAGAAAAACATCCTGAAAATATCACACGAATACAGCAGACAATTGTTTTAGTTTTCCAGGAAGAAAGGTAAAACAATGTGAATATTATTTAATAAGATTATTTAATAGTCGTGAGAGCTATATTTATGCAAAAAGTTGTCTGGAACATGATGTACCTTCATACGAAAACTCAGTGACTCAAGGACGTCATTTACCCCCTAACAATAATAGGCTAAGACAAACGATGAATCCGCCGAATCCATCATTGCCTATTGTATTCCATAAAAATATGTTTTCAATTTCATGCAAATATATCAATGATATAATTATGCTTTTTGTTTTCCATAAGCGTGCCTACCAAAATCATAATGCGAGACTTATGGGTGTTCTGATTTACTTAATTTAAAAATTCATAAGGCACCCTTATGAAAAGCTTACGTTATGATTTCATCCAGAAAATCTGTTTCATACAGGTACCGCATTGAAATTCATGAAAATAACTTGTGACTGAACTTCATACAGGGGTTTATTGAATTTCTTATGTCATTGCCTCAGTGTACAACCCATTGGCTATCCCTTCTTTTTTAGTAATTAGAGCACCAAATAAAATAAGCTTTGTTTTTGTTGGCCACACATCATCAAAGCTACTTGTAATTTCGAAGTAAACTCTTTTTTACCGTAGTTGTTCTTGATGGTAATTTTTGTTCCATCTATCATCTACTGAGTGGATTTTTGTTGAGTTTTTTTAAATAAAAATAAAACGCTGTTTCTTCGGATGCCTATAGGTTTCTATTTGATAGTAAAAATCGAAAGTTTTATGCTTATCAACCTATTCTAAGGAGACAAAAATCACGAAAACAATAGCTCCGTTCCATGTGGTGAATTGAAGTCACAAAAAGTGTAATCATATTAAGTTCAGCTTAACACATTCAGAGACGGTGGGTTCGATTGCCGGTTCGGTTTTAATTTCATCGACTCTCTTACGCATAGGATATCGAAGTACTGCCACACAAAACACAAACAGCTTTCAAGTAAAGTCCATCTAGAAAAGTCAGTAGAGAACCGATAAACCGCACTCCAGGGAACAGTAAAAATTGTTGTTTTCAGTTTCCAGTATTCGATTGATATACACTAGTTTTGAAGTTGAATTTGAGTTCCAACTAGGACGTGATGCTTGAGAATGATTTGTCGCAATAATGCCGAGACAGTTCATTATCAACATTGCCTAGTTTCTACACACTATTGTTTCGTTTCTATCAGTGACTTTAGTACATGGCTAAGTTGTCACTCTACCCCGTAGCTCATTATCACTTCGTATAGTAATTGAGGATTGAGGAAGCATAACAGTCGTAGGGCCGGACATACAGTTCGTTAGATAGTGATTCGTTTGCCGAATTGAAAACAGTCAAAAACAATCCGTAGATTATCTATGGTAGGTTTCTTTTCTCAAACATACAACATTCATAAGCTTCCGCTATCACTTATTTCGTTACAATGACATGTGATGTATCCATGTGTCGTTAAACTGGTGGAGTGTATCGGCACACGGCATGGAATGTAGCTGTTTTTCGATCGGAAATAATGATTCTCGATTTACTTGGCATTAAACGAATGTTAAGGACGGTCAAGACGATTTTCACTTTGAATGACGTTTAGTACAGGAACAATTATACGCACCTTTGGCTGGCGAGAAAAAATATGCAACTGCAGTGCTTGAACGAAAGATACAAACTGGATTATCAACCTTTGTTCGCACACAAATCCGCTTGCGGCTTTCCACGTTTTCTACATTTTACTCTTTATATGCACCCATTCTTTGGTGATAACTAACAGCAGGGTTTCTTGAACCAAATATATATTTTTTACGAGCGTTGTCTTTGCGATGTCAGTAAAGTTTCGTGCAACGCGTTTGCACTTTGTATAACATTCTTAATAACTATTTTTCAGTTCAGTTTTGATTTTCCCAAAATATTGGGTGTATCTAGACAAAATAGTAACATTTGAAAACAATGACATCTAGCGTACTTTTCTGGGATCTGCTTGCTCCTACAAACAAAATAGCACCAGAATCAAATAGAGGGAGGTATTAACTTCCCGTCGGTAGTGGATGCAGATGTTAGCAACCTGACATTTCCAGTAAATTCACGTTTTAAGTCATTGTTTACAATTGTTACTTTGCAATACATTTCGCCCTTGTTTTCGGAATAAAATAATAAAAGTTCGTTCGATTTTGATGTTTTTATTCATTACAAAAGGTACTAATTTAGTTGCACTATAATTCCATGATTCTTCGAACTACTTCGGTAATGGTCCGACATTTATCTCTAACCAAGTGACGTATTATTCTTTTCACTTTTTTACAAAACACCTATACGAGCGTATATTTGGGAAAATTTAAACTAACACTTCACTTGTTCACTTTTTAAAAATAACACATAAAAAACTGATACACAGTGGGAAAAAAGTACATGAATCGCGAAAGAGTTCAATGTTTCAGCTCCGAGTTACACAAAGTAAGTGAAAAATGGTATTTCTTAGGTAAAATTTTTCGGGCATCGATTGGGGAGGGGCATCGATTGACGGGGATATTGGACATATTTTGCCCTAATTCTTACGAATTTAAAAATAATCTAGCTGTATATCGAAGGTAGTCCAATAATCTTATGTAATTTTATGATTATCTTATGCAATTTTTTTTTCTAGAAATCGAGTGTAGGTTGTTGCAACTACCGCACGGGTTGGTGAATAAAGATATTGTTGATTTTAACCCACATCCCCATATTTCTAAATTAAGCCATTTAGCTATGCTTGTTACTAAATAGGGGACTGCGGTAGTCCAAATAGGCCTAATTTTATGTAAAATTTTCGTAGGTATCGAATGCAGCTAGTTGCATTCACCATGCGAGTCGTTTATGGAAGATATGGCTGATTCAATCAGCTCCCCCAGCATTTTCAAATTATGCCCGTCTAGCTATACTCGGACCAGACTGCGGTAGTCAAATCGAATGGAGGCGGTATTGCTGATTTTACACGATTACCTTTGTATTTTCAAAATATGCTTGTTCATTCATGTTCGGCGGGGCTACGGTAGTCCATATAGGTCTTGTCTCATGTAAAATTTCCCTAGGAATGGAATAAACGTGGTTTCATTCAATGTACGAGTAAGTGAATGACAATATTGTTGAGTTTACCCCTCTCCTCCTTAGTTTCGAGTTATACCCACTCAACTATGCTCGAAAGGAAACTGCGATAGTCAGAAAAAGCTTAATTTTACGTAAAATTGTGTAAGAAATCGGGGGAGGTAGCTCAATCAAAGTCAACGTGGTTTATGAATAGCCTCATATGTTTAGGCCTTTTTGGGCTACTGCAAACCCCTTCGAGCATACACATATAAACATTATTAAAAAAAACGGGGGAATTTGAGCAAAATATGACCCATATCTCGATTCCCCAGAAATATTTCTGAAAAAATGATATTTTTCACTAATTTCGTGAATCCTGGAGTGTTTGAGCTGTTTAGTGGAATACCTGTAACTAGAAATGAGAAGAAAAATTAGTATTTTCCATTTAATTCCAACTACCTTTGCTTATCTTGACAGATACGCGTATTTCGTCTACAATGTGCAGACTTCTTCACTGTCTCGTACTAATAACTCGACTGAAAGAAAACCTTCGCCACCTGCCGTACATATACTATTTCCTAAATACAAAACGTTTACCTATTATTACTTTGTTGTCGTTTACGTAGTAAGTTGAAGAGCCATGTGTAACCGTTGCCTTGGTCTTTGTTTAGTAGATTTGTGTTGTGTTGTTTGTTTATTTCTAAGCTTTCTGCGACGTCTAATTTCCAGGGCGTAGAGGTAGTCCGTAATATTGTGATTTCAATCGTCGTTATGTCGTGATTTTCCGAAAGACGTGTTCTGCGACTGTCGATTTGAAGTTTTGTAAAATTCCTTTCTCGTTCTGTTTGACAGCCTTAGACAGCCGCTAGATGCTCTTTGAATCTTGTTGCCATGGTTCTCTTTGTTTGACCTACATATATTTTGCTGCATTGTTTACACTTGATTTTGTATACCCCTGCTCTGCCTAATATGTCTTCTGAATCTTTGGTGGTCAACGATGCTAATTGATTATGCCTGCTAGAGAAAACTAGGTCTAAACCAAATTCCCTAAGTCGTGGTTTCAGCTTTTGTGTATTGTCACAGAACTGTTCTCTTTTCGTAACCATTGAGTCTGGCAGTTTCGAAAATTTATGCTAATTCTTTGGCTTTTCCAGTTTTATTGAGAAGAAGGGTCAACATCCAGTGGATCATGTGGTGGAAAGTGGCCATTTTGTGCTGAATAGAGTGGTTTGAAGTGTAAGGGATGACTTTTTGTGTGTTTGTGGGTTTTCTGAAGATTACAAACTCTAAAGGAGATGGTAACAATGATTCTCTCACAACTAGAAGGTCAAGGAATGCAAGTTTACCATCGTTTTCTATTTCATGAGTGAACTTAATGTCTTTGTGGAGATTGTTGATTTCTTGAATAATTAAGGAGAGATCGTCTTGTTTCACTACGGCGAAAATATCGTCGACGTATCTCCACACATTTAGATTTTTTCATAGAAATCTGTAAAGTTTTACGGAATTCTAAACTAATTGAACGGATTTTGGTGAAATTTTACAGACATCTGTAAAAAGTGTACCGGATTTCGGTAAAATTTTATCGTAGTTCGTAAAATCGGATTACCGAATGTTCAGCTGTTGAGAATTCGGTGAAATTTTACAGATTTCTGTAAAATAATCTGAGTGTGCACCTACGAGTTGAGAGTAATCCTTTCGCTTTTAGGTTTGTTTCCAGATTCGCCATAAACAGTTCACAGAGGAATGTGGATAGAGGATTTTCTATAGCGGCTCCTTGTAATTGTTTATAGAATGAACCTCTGAAAGTGAAGTAGTTCTCTTCCATGCAAAGTCGAGTCAGCTTAAAGTACATCCTTTAGTGTTTTATCCACGTGTTTCACCATGTTTGGTAGGGGGTCTACTCGAAGCTCGAAGCCTGTCGTAGTCCTCCTTATCCATGATGACGACATTGTTGCCTTTGTCTGTTTTTAGGTAGAAAACAGGCTTTGACTTCATTTCCTTTACGATGCGAATTTCCTTCTCGTTGTTGTGTTTTTGTTTCTGTCCGTCTTTAATAATGTTCGAAGTGATAGTCCAGGAAAAAGGAAAAAAGCTGAAATATTGACTTCTTTCTCGATTCATGTACGTTTTTTCCTACTATGCGCTGTTTGCACCTATCAGTGATAAAAGTGTGTGAATTCCTTTAAAATCCACTATATTTTTTGTCAAAATATAAGTTCTAGTGGAATTTAAAGAAATTTTCCCACGTTTACTAGTGATCTTTCAACAGATTGGTCGTATTTTTAATTAACTTGCAACGCTTCACCGTAAACACATGTTTAAATTTTGTTTTACTATTTCTTTCCATACATATACCGCCTTCTGGATGAATCATTTGCACATTTCGACACGAGTTTGGCTTTCAATATCCGCTTATAATCCATAGCTCTATACGGAAGCCTTTTTTTCAAAATGCTTACAGTCAATAGCCAAACGTTCTTCGCACCCTACAGTGATTCGAAAATCCAGAGTTTCGAAAGTTTAAACGGTTTGCGTGTGGTTCAATTTTATCGTTGACACCCTTTATTCTAATGCATCTTAGAACAGAGCATGAGAATGAAATCATTGAACATTGATAACAACTTTCTTATTTATCTATAGTATTGAAAATCGGTTAGTGCTTTACTTCTACAACTGAACCTAAAATATATAGTCACAAAACATCAAACACTATTTTCTTTAAAATATTTTCATTTCTAATTATTTTCTGTGATGTGCAATACACTTGAAGAATAATAAATTACGATTAAGTGTCTCACACTTTACGGTACTACGACCTTAGAAACATTTAAATTGACGATATTTTTTTTAGCTTCATTGCCGGTGAAAGCATAACTGTCCCATATGACATTTGGATAGTTTTGAGTTTTTAATGCCTACCACAACACTTTGATATGTACTTTCAAAATATAATTCAAACAGGTGTTGATAATTCTAGAAAAATCGTAAATACGATGAGTGATTGTTTTTCTTCTGAAATATGGACGCATAATTGTCCCATTAGAAGCATAATTGTCCCATTAGAAACATGCGTCCAATTTTCCAGTGGAATAAATCGACCAGACATTTTTCCGAAATTGATTATTTGTAAGGTTGGACAATAATGCGTCCACCAGCAGTACATAGGTTATTGAATTTGATTTCTTCAAATAATATTTTTAGAATAATTGAGTAAATTATTTTCGTTATCATATAAGGTGTCCCAGAAAGTATAAGTACAAGTTATACACAAAACTACATGAAACCGAATGACGTAAGATAGCTGATTTTCATTGTTTGTTTATGTTTACATGCTGAAAAACAAGTTTGTGTGTCGGATTTGGATGTTTGCAATGTAGCCATCAAAATGCGATCCATTTCTCCCGAAAAGCGTGAACAGGTTGTGCAGAAATGGTACTATATTTCCAATATTTCACTAAGTCAACTGGTGAAACTGGAAATGTGGGTATCGGAGTGGTTCTAAATGCTAACGGTAAGTTTGGTGATGATTGTAGCATTGCGGACGCACCAAAATGTGGTCAGAAAGATGTACCAGAAGATCATGATAGTTTCTTCGAATTTAAAAAAGCAGTTCTGTTCAAGATGTTGCCAAAATGCAGGGTACTCCTCACAGTAACTTCCAACGTGCCAAGGCAAGCGCCCATCTAATAACCTTCAAGAAGCAGAAGATGCCAAAACGGAGTGAAAAGCATGCCGCAACCGTTAAACCGCGGGCTCGGACGCTTTATGACAGTGTAGTTAAACCGGGAAATCAAAATATCCCCCTTTCTTGAAGACGAGGAAATCAATGTTTCCGATAATTCAATTTTTCCGAAAAGTTGGAATGTGGAATGTGGTCAGAGTCGATTGTGACATCAAAGACAATGAGACTGATACGTACATCCGGGTTGGCATCTGTGAGTGCGAAAGACACCATAGCATGGTACGACGCTAATAAAGTCACGTGCCAAAACTTATAAATTCTCCGAACTGCCCTCAAGCTCGACCAATCGAGACATTTTGGGCTCTTAAATCGGCATATCTAAGGAAACATGTTAAAGCAGCAGATACCATCAAAAAATTTACGAAGGACTGGAAAAAAGTTTCTAAAATAATTGCGAAAGAGTCTGCAGAAACTGATGTGTAGCGTTAGGGCAAAAGTGCGTTCCTTGGATTCTGATTAACGACAATAAGATTAATGCATATGAATCTGAGAGAGAAAATTTTTAAAGAAATAATTTATGAAACCAAAATAAAACTTCATCCGAAAAAAATGTTTTGATCTAGATTTTTTAATCATGCTGATACTTTGTGAGACACCCTATAATTATTATTTCTGTTGATCAGTATTGCGAACTAGTGTCCTTGTAGAAAAGTTTACCGATAATGTATCATAATGGTCAATAGAGAAAGGGTAAATTCTTACGCACGTATATGAAATAATGTTTTATTAAAGTTCTTCATCAATCCCCGTAAAGGAATCGCATCGGTTGTAGCGTTTAAAGTTAGGTAGTTAAGATAGTTGTAATTTAAATAAACAGCAACTTCAGAACAAAACTTAAATACCACCCGACAGCTATTAGAGAATTTACGGCATTAAACTGTTCTACTTTAACCTGGACCTGTTCATTGATACCGTAGCTTCATACTTCCTAATTCTCCAGCGACAATAGAACATCTATGCAATAACTTACACGCATTCATTATTACGCGTCTTTGCATTGGATACGCTTTGATTAGTACCTTCAAGCTTCACTGGCGAGACATATAGGAAGCATGAACGGCTCCGGCGAGACTCACCTCAACATATTTTCGATGATCATGAAAATATGCTGAACAGCTATAGCTGATGATATAACGCGTCCTCGCACCTTCCCTTCTTCGATAATCAGTTGGGTGCACATTCATGAGAAGCTCATCCGTTTGCCACAGAAGATGGCACGTTCAAACAACTACATGTTTGGTTGAAATCTGCTCTGTTCTCTTTTTAGTATTTATTAGAATAAATGTTTTGTTAATTACTTTAAAATTTGATCGTTCTTTGATCCAAACAATATTACCACGAATAAGTGTTTCAAGTTCAACCCTAGGCACTTGTCCTACTGCACTTGAATGCTACATTATTAGATACAAAACACCGAAACAAGCCCTCGAACATTACCAGCGAGCGGATGTGTTATGAGCCAGAAAGAGCAAGAGTTGGGTTTTCTTTGTTATTATGTATGTTTTCGATGACGGGCTCGTCTTGTTATGTAGATGCCGTACTTCTTTTGGAAAGGCACTGGTGGCTGGCAGGTTTGTTTATTGCGCGTCTATTTCATCTTTCTTGCAGAGAAGAGTATGCATATCGCTTAACTCGTAACGCTGGTAGATCACCTTTTCGTGGTGCGTTACGGGGTATCAGATCTACCACCGAACCCTAGTCCTAATTAATTCAAACTAGGGAACATATTTGTTTTTGTAGTCAAAGGAAAGTATAATAGTCCTCATTACATTTTATATCTTGTGAAAAGTGACAATACTCGGGTTGCGCCACCGAGGATGAGCTTGGAACAAAGAAAACATGGTTAGTCTTCATTTATGTGAATTCTCATTTTCTATTTGATGTTCTATAGTTTGAATTGGTTAGGACTAGGGTTCCGATGCATGGTCAGTATTGGAGTTATTGTTTGTTTTGTTACAATGAATCTGGTTTTGACTGATAAAGGGGCGCGCCTTTGAAGAGTACTATCGCTCACAAAGGGTTTAAACAGCGGAAACTTTCAATTAAACCTGATTCATTGCCAACAAACAAACAATGACAACTGTAACAACACCGAATACTTCATCATTTCTCAATAGTGATGAAGTAACTCGACATGCGCTAAACAAAGGCTACGGGATATACTACAATAGATCAAATTACTGGTCGCAGTGGTTTATGTCCCGAACAGAGAAAAAAAAAATGCATATCGCTTAAAACCCCTTCTGGCAATCTGAGGCCCGGAGTGCCAAGTGTCCTAAACTATTCTATTCAGTTAGACGAGTTAACAAAATGTGTCCTTGTGTATGTTTGTGTGTGCAATTGTTGAATCGATTTGGATGAAACAGTATTAACATATTTTTGACGTAACTAAATTATGACAATAGCTTAACACCGGGATAGGCGACAAGAAAGGGCAACAAATTATTTTTGTACATATTTTCTAAAGAGATTCTCAGCCTGCTTCATTTCAGAGAAATAAAAATACGTTGCTATCTGCTTGCTGTGGTTTCTAAGGGGCAACTGAACATCATTTAACACAATTCAATGTATTCATCGTGCAAAAAGTTGCAAAATGAGTTCATTAATGGTTCTTCAATCATCTGCAGTTTTTGATAGCAATCTCTTTAGATTGTGTTTGTTTGATGAAATGTTGGATTTTGCAGATAGAAGAATTATTCAAGCCTTACATACATCAGGTAAATACTTTGTTTAATTTATTGTACGGTGAATATTATTTTTACACTATTTTGAACTTCAGATACCCAAAAAATCATACCTGCTAAATCTATAATCGAATCAAACGACGTTTCAAAACTTGAGCTACACTCATTTTGAATTGTGCTATGCTCTACAGCTTCCGGAATCCTTGTTGGAAACTGCTATTAAGCAGTTGAATGAAAAAAAGAATATGAAAATGCCAAAAGACGTATTAAAAGTTTGACAGTAGTAGATTATAATACACGGTGTTCAATAAGTTCGAATACAAGTTTTCATCATTGCGTAGGTATGCGCCATGTACATATTCTGCATTGGTATTGGTGTCAGCTTTAGCTTCATTCATACGCTACCGAATGTGCGCGGTGTTGACATTCTGTTAGTTGTTGTTCGTTTGTTACGCGCGATGAAAGAGTATCGGGACTTCGTAATTAAGCGTTTTTTGAACGGTGAGCGACCCGGCGATATATTCCGGCTGCTGAAATCGCATGGGGTCAAGCGGAACTTTGTCTACACGACCATCAGGCGATACCGGGAGACGTCCTCGACCAATGACCGTGCGAGATCCGGTCGGCCGCGTTCAGCGAGGACGCCACGGGTCATCAAGATCGTGAGGGAGCGAATTCGGCGCAAAAAGAACCGCTCAATCCGGAAAACGGCTGCAGATCTCAACGTTTCCATTGGAACCGCTCACACCATACTCACCAAGGACCTTGGTTTCAGGCCTTACAAAAAACGTAAGGTCCATGGCGTTTCGGAGGCTACCAGCAAAAAGCGGTTGGATCGAGCTAAGAGGATCCTCTCTCGGCACGCTGGTCAGGAGTTTGTTTTTCGGACGAGAAACTGTTCGTGCTGCAGCAGCCGCACGATGTGCAAAATGACCGGGTGTGGGCGCCATCGAGGGACAGCATTCCTGAATCCAATATAAACATCCCTCGGTTCCAAAGTGCCGCGTCGGTGATGGTTTGGGGGCAGTATGCAAACGTGGTAAGCTACCCTTGGTGTTTATTGAAAAAAACGTCAAAATCAACGCGGCGTACTACAAAACTGAGGTTTTGGAAAGGTTGTTGCCCCCAGTCTCCGAAGCCTCTACGGCGATGAGCACTACGTGTTCCAGCAGGACGGTGCACCAGCCCATACGGCAAATGTGGTTCAAGCCTGGTGTCGGGACAATTTAACCGACTTTCTGGACAAAACTTTGTGGCCTCCCAGCTCCCCGGACATGAATCCTCTCGACTTTTTTGTTTGGTCCTATATGATGGCGAAGCTGAACGAATACAAGGTCAGCACTTTGGATCATTTCAAGACGGTAATTCTCAAAATCTGGGACGAAATGCCCATGCAGTCCGTGCGTGCCGCATGCGACGCGTTCGAGAAACGTTTGAAGCTCGTTAAGGAGTACAAAGGGGGGGTCATTCCAAGAGAAATGTTGTAACCGTTCCTTGTAAACATAGCTTTCAATAACATAAATCCAAAAAATAAAAAAACATGTTTTCATTTTTTTAACAAATTTTGAAAGTGTATCCGAACTTATTGAACACCGTGTACAGTAATTGCATGAATAAAAACATATAAAACATTATATATAATCAGGGAAATATATGCGATAAATAAATTTTGTTAATATCATTTTTTTCTCTCGACTTAACACCAGTTCTCGACGTTTCATGCGTTTCTAAGACCTTGGGAGATTTTTCATGGGTCAAAAAAATCAAACTTTAACCGTTTTGCATGGGGACGTTTTTGAGGAAACAACATTTTTGAGCACTACTTTTTTTTTGAAATTCGAAATGTCGATTTTGGCTGGCAGCTTGTGTTAATCCTGGGTATTTCGTGAGAATCTCTCTATATAACTTACGAGCAAGTTTTCTGCCCATTCGAGGTTCTTCTACCGTTCTGATGATATCCGCTGTGGACCTGCCTTTCCGGAAGCCAAATTATATTCACGACAAGACCGTTCTTGCTCTATGTATACTTGATAAGCCTATTCAGGAATACTTTCTCTAAAAGTTTGCCGATCGAATCCAACGTATCCTACGGCGTCTCTGGGAGGTTTCCCCGATTTTGGCAGCAGCACCAACTTTCGTTGCTTCTAGTTATTGGGCGAAGCTACCTTCATCGATACATTTCTTCAACGTGATCCTGAACATATCCGGGGTTTTCTTTGATCACTACTTCAACTGCCAGTTTTGGGCTTCAGCTAAGAACCCGGCCTTTTTACTTTCATCTCGATTCGCTCCTCGTTGGTTTCTCGAGCTTCTTCTTGAGCATCCTCCTCCTCCATGTGGGAATGGCCGCAGGATCTCTGGGAGGTTTTTTTCCGGTAGTAGTAGTCATCAGGGTCGACACTGGTGATCTTGTCCCCTGTCCGCCTCTAGTGAAGACTGCCATTATAGGTGCCTGGCGATTTTCCGTCGTCGTTCTTTTGTTTGTACTTTTTTCAGCAAGACCGATGAACTATCAGATGATAACTGATGTTTATCACTGAGATTATTTTGCTCTCCCGTGTAATGTTTCAGCGTTGAGTAGCATAGTGTGGAAAGCAGAGGGTCGCGCAAATGCAGTGTGTTCATGTTGTTTCCCCTCCGTTCCCTTATACCCACTTGTTTTAGATAGTCACATGTAGTGATTCCACGGAGATCTAAGTAGATAGTGAAGGTCATGTAAGGGGCGACACGATCACTAGTAAGATATGTTACATCTGAGTCTACTACCAATGACATAAAGAGACAAGTTGCGAACTTACTTGAAGGACTGCCAAGGTTTTGTCACTATTAGGTAAGGTATCACTCTTACCCTCTCAGGGAGAAGAAGGAGCGCAACCACCAGTCCTATAACGCAAACTCTATCCGATTATCGTGCCATTTCTGTTGATTCATGCCGCGGCCAACAAGTTTGGGAAAACTCATTCACTCGCTTGAGCACCACCGATTTAAAATAGCAACCCTTGGTTGCTAACACAATAATGAATGAGTGTGATGTTTCCTATCACACGATTCTACACGAATCCTCGAAAACGAACATTGTAGAAAGAATAAACGAGTAAAACAGAATCATGCGAAACCAATGTTTAGCTAGAAGTTATATTGAATGAATGCGTTGCCACCGCATTGACCGAATATAATTATTTTGACTCAGAGAATGCAATCAGCTGGAAGGATCAGCGCAGAGATACGGTTTAAAATGACGCTTTATGTTTTTATGTTGCATTAGATTGCTTACCATCTTGGTAGATCATTATTTGAAATGTTAAATGATGTTTAAGGTATAATTTGAAGAAATGAGTGTGATTCAATAATTGTCGCTCAGCTGAATCCAACTAAATGCAATAGTTAATGATTCAGCGGCTAAAAAATAGGCAATGTGAAACCGTCCACACTACTACCGTCCGATTCATTCTCTGTACGATCAGCTGCCACTTTTGCTCAATTCTGTTTTCTACGAATAGAATGAAAGCAGAATAGTAATGAACAGAATTTGAATTATTTAAACGTGGTAACGCTCACTTCTGAATGTTTATGCGTGTGAGTGAAAATTAGCGCTAAGTGAACCGATTTTTCCCATGTTTGCCGGCCAATATGCCTTAATAAGGATCTCGCTTACTTCCTACAATCCTAGTGTGCACAGTAGCGCTCCTGAGGATGGAAACAGCACTATCTCACTTGTCAGAGCAGCTCCCGGATAATGTGTGCTTTTTTTTTTATATAGAAACTTGACAGAGGCCACTGTCCAGTCGCAATTAACCCTGTAGGCTATTCAAGTATTCGCGACCGGTGGACTCGCTAGATGGCTGGCAGCTGAGCTCTCCGTCTAGTAAGGTGGTCCTGAGTGCAGGATATTGAAGAGCTACTTTTAGAACCTAACGCTGATCTGCGAGATAGAAATGGAAGAGAGAAGAAGGACAATTCAAGCTGGCGTTTATCGTGGCTCCATCCCCACCCGACACTGAGCGAGGCAATGTACGATGGAGTGCGGAAGCTGATCCTTCCCATAAGTGTGAATATTGTCGATTTCGGATGATATTGTGCTCCTAGAAAGCCACTGGATGACCCGGAAATACTGTGGAAACTCCTACGAAGTTAAGTACAAAATCCGCAAAATCCGACGTTGTCGGTACGCGATCTTACCAAGAAACTAAAAAACTACCAAAAAGTACCGTGTTTAGTGTTAGCAAATTGTTTGACTAGTGGTTGACTGTGGACCAGGTTGGAAGCGGGACAAACCGAAAAAGGCTCCTGCCACATGTTCTTGTGGTAGAAATTATTGAGAAAAATCCCAAAATATCTGATTGGAATGGGGCTCGCAAAGTTGAAGAATCGAAATCTTATGATGTGATGTGATAAGAAGCTACCTACCACTTACGACTTCTACTGGCAAGGTCAAACAGTACATACCTGTAATCCTCACTAGTCCATTGTATGAAGGACCTAAAACGGAGGAGTGGATCCGTAAGAAGACGCATTCAGCGCAATGCAAGGAATGGCGGTACCGAGTATTTCCGAACAAAAAAGGTGTCTAAATTTCGCAAGAAGTATTTGATTTGGCAGGCTATATGAAGTTGTGGCTGAAAATCAGAAAGCTACATTTTTATTGGCACTATCAACAAGGGTTCGTACGAGAAAGAATGTCGCTTGCTAACGATTATTAGAAGCCACGACTCTCCAGCTCTATTTTGGCCTCATTTGGGTTCTTGTCACTATGCACATCCATCCTGCAATGCTATAAGGCAGAAGAGGGTAAATACAGGGTGCGGCAGAAAATAATGCGAAAATGTTCAAACTTGAGTATTGGGTTAATTCGTGTAGCTAGTGACTAATTTCTGTCGAAAGTGTATTTGTTTATGTTGACTTTCAAGTGCTGCATCCAAACATTCTATTTGTTTTATTGCAAATTCGTCAAAATGTTCGCGAAAGAAGTGATCACCAGTTTGTTGCTTTCCCAGAAGAAGCCGAAAGAGATTGCCAAGGTGGTAGGGTGCCATTTGGCAACAGTTTACCGCATCAAAAAGTCCCTGCAGGATGGTCCTAATCAACGGAAGCCGAAAAGCGGACGTCCGCGCTTGGCACGCACGCTGAACGTGATCAAGTCGGTCCGTGCAAAAATCTCGCAACCGGGTGCGTTCCATAAGAAAACTTGCAAAGGAAGCAAATTTGTCGGAGAAATCCATGCATAGAATCGTCAAAGAAGACCTGCATGCATCTTCCAGAGCCAGAGTGAAACGCCACTTGATTACGGACCGGGTCAAGGAACTACGAGTGACTCGTTCCAAGAGATTGCTTTCCTTGTTGAAGAAGGAAAACATGATAATCCTGTTCTCCGACGTAAAGCTATTCAGCATCGATGCTGTGGCCAACAGCCGCAGAAAATGGAGTACGTTCCGGAAAAAGTGAAATTCAAATTTCAAACCAAACATCCGGCTGGTGTCATGATGTTTGGCTTGGTGGCGTCCAACGGTTTGAAAATGCTGCCTGTTTTCATTTATGCTGGAGTTAAAATCAATACAGAAGTGTATATCGGTATTTTAAAGAGCCAAGTGCTTTCCTGGGTGAAGGCCAATTTCTCCGAGAACCAAAACGTTGTCCTACAGCAGGATGGATCGCCGTGTCACACGTCCAATCGAACCCAACAATGGTTGAACGATAACATGAAGTTTTGACCGAAGGATTTGTGGCCCCCTAGCAGTCCAGATCTTAATCCGTTGGATTATTGGATTTGAGCATATGTTGAAGCACGATCCTACAAAACATCACACCATAGTGTGAAAACCCTGAAGTCAGCATAACACGCACATGGCAGTCAATATGGGAGGGCTACGTCCGAAAGGCATGCTTCCGGCGTCGGCTCGAGGATGTTATTAATAAAAATGGAGGACACATTAAATAAATTTGTTTAAAAGGACTTTATAAAGATAACTGCACTCGAAAATGTTGATATTATTGCTTGAATTAATTGAAAATGGGATTTGAAAGACAAATTTTCGCATTATTTTCTGCCGCACCCTGTACGTGCCAAGATAGCCAATCAGCCTAACTGTCCAGAACTTCACCCTGTAGAAAAATACTGGGCTCTGGTTAAACGGAAACTCTTTGAAACTAAGAAGAAAGAAGATGGAGAACCGCCATCGCTAGCATATCTGAGGATACTGTACGGAATCTGACGGTGGGTTTACCACAGGAAGTTCGAGCATCTTACAGAAAGAAGGATTAATATCTCAATCAACTGTTTTTACTGTATATAATATATAACCTTATTATACTGAAATAAAGGCTTTAATCACTAGGTTTTGATTCTTCAATTTAAAATTTAAAAAAAAAGTTGAAATTAAGTTTAATAATTCCGCGAATTCTTAGACCAATTGTAGGTTTACCGTACCTCTCATACATATTTCAAACTGGTTGTGCACCTTCAGTCTTCAACAGAATAAGTTTGGGAGGTTTATACGGACCTAATATTAAAATCGTCAATTTATAGGGGAGTGGGATAATTCTAAATCAGTCTAATGTTACTTGATGTTACTAGCTTGATCAAAGTATTCTTGTTTAATTTCAAAATCAAGTGGAAGTGTTAACCGGAGTTTATTAGACTAATTTGGCTATCTCAACGCATTAATAGCAACTGTAACATACAGAATACCGTAATCAAGAAGAAAACTCAACTGTGTCGTCGCATTTTTTTTCATTCTATCAGTAGTAAAAAGTCAGTAGCCTGCACGCAAATTACAATTTCAAATGCAACCGTCGAAGCACCAAATACGAATTTATTAATGAAAAATTACAATCAAATGGAGTGATTCGTGCCTGTAATTATTATAGGTACACTGCTACAGCAAAACTTGTTGACGGAATGCACGGTGGAGAATTACCGACGCAATATGCCTCAACGCGCGTCCGCTGTTGCGGTCGAGATTTGATGTATGAAGCGTGCGGGAGCGTATTGCTGTTTTTGCTGCACTGGGTGTGTGTCGGGTGTGGAGTTGATTCGAACTGGTTTATGATTCATTTGAAGTTATATTCATTCAGTGGGTTCATTTTACGAAATTAGAATACATCAAGGCGTATTCAATTCATGACAAATACTTTCATTTACGTACGTTAACTTAAATGTTTGTTCTATATACAGACGGAGAGAGACATTGTCGGAACCTAAACGTGTTTAGCTCCGAGCTACATACTGTCAAATTCTTTGAATCATTTGGAAGCTCTCCCATAAACCAACGGTTGATAATTTTCCAGTGGGTAATCCACTCTGCTTGCACCGATCAGTCGCATTTAGAAGGAAAACACTGTATTTCGAGGTTCTCGATGAATTCCACCCAACACAGTCTGATGATTGCCGCTACCCACAATAACACTTTGCCAAAAAGTTCATTTCAAGTTGTTTACAATTTTCGCTTTACGTTTGTATCCATGCTATATGTGTTCACCGCCGCCGATGTTCAACTGATCCGAGGACGGTTAGCGCGCGCGGTCGCGTCGTTGTTGTTTTCTGTTGCGATGGTTCGTGGCTTTCCACACGGCGTGTTTCGATTCAGTCGCGTATCAAACGTTAGTCAGTTCGAACGTGTTTCTCCTAACACCCACTACCAGTTGCTTCGTAGTTTTCTATTATAATTCAATTCGTGGGAAAATCTTCAATTCAATTACTATTGTTGTGAACGCGTGTACGCAATTGCAGATTGAGCATTCATCGCGCCCGTTCGGAAACTTTGGAAAATACCGGGATTTTTGGTTTTAAAAAGCAGTTCAGAGTTGTTATGCGAATGTTTTGAAGCTACGTACGAAACAAAATATTCAAAAATAGCTCGGTTTCGAGAGTGTACCCTCTTAACAGTCGATCTGCTAGCGTACAAGTGAGGCCAAAAAATAAAAAAAAGGTTGGTCAGTGATATTATCTTCGTTGATCGAGCTCGGAATTCAGTGACACCGTTTGGAGATTTGTGCATTTTTTTTTATTGCTTCCAAGTGACGCGGGAATTCATCAAAGAAGTATTCAACGATGGCCAAGTACGGAATCCTGTTATTCGTGTCCGTCTTTCTGCTAGCTGCGACGTTCCAACAAGGTATGGGTTGTGGCATTCGAGGTAGTGCACCTAGGTTCATTTGAGTGGTAGTGTAGATTCCATATTTGCTAGTTTTGGTGGGCTTAGTTTTCGGGTATGTAAATGATGAGCAGAACGTTGAGCCTCTTGAGTAGGCCAAGCCTTTTTTTCGAGCTGAAAGGGGAATAAGATTATTCGATATTCAAGACACCAAATGCATCCGCTAATTGGTAAATTTTGAACTACAGATTCGGTAGATGTTAAAAATATTGTTAAATATTTTAAAGAAAATGGTGCCAATCCAATTTTTACAGGCTTTCTTCAATCAAGCCTATTTAATTGTATTTTTTTTTAATTCTATTAATTTCTTACGTTTTGCGTTTTGTGTATTATTCAGCTATTGACCTAGTTTGCAATCGTTGATGGAATTTTAAAATATAGTTTTTTTACACGCTGTGTAGATTGAACACCGTTGCACCCTACGCATTGCAGGTATATACAACATTGAGTTGTTAAGTTCAAGGGAAATTATAGAGAGGGAACACGAGATTCTGATCTTTAATCTAAACGACTGCAAACGAATGGATTAGCAGATCTGACAGCATTGAAAATCACAATGGAATCATATTGCTTTTCTTTTTGTTCTAATTCATCTAAAAAACCTGTTGAAAGCAAGTATTGTATGGGATTGGTGGGTATTGTACGTATTGTAAACAATATATGCTGGAAATAATCATAGTTAAATGCTTTTATTGGTTTATAACTTTGAATTTGCAATTTCCTAAACTATAAATACAAAAATAATTTTGCAACTATTCTGTATAAATGTGGCAAATCCCAGATCGTAAACGTTTGGTTTTATTCCTTGTCCGGTCAAGGAAGGCCCTCGTAATAGCAATTTTATCGACTTTTCTAGACAGCACAATTTTGCATGACACACAATTTTACAAATAATACTCTCGTTGGAATAAGTAGTAGGGCGTCTCTACATGATGATGCTCAACATTTTTAGGTTAAGTTCGATGCTAGTTATATCTGTTCAGAGATCGTTGTTTCAAAAAACATCAAAACAACAACCAATGGACCATATTTCAAACTGAAAAAGTTTAGGCGTTTCTTGTCTTATCGATTTGGTATGTTCAGATTCAGACACATAGCATAGCATAGCATAGCATAGCATTTACAGTTACACAATATCGTAGGCGGTGAAGACTCAATAAGTGATACTTCTCTTAACAATAGATTGTTAATAGGACAATCACATTCGGGTCCGTTGACGTTCGGTAAGAAACCTGGGGGATGATTTCGAACCTTTATATACCAGACATGATGCCTTCAGTAGACTAAGTCAACCCTGGCCACGTCATCGCAACTGTAGGGGAGTGGAAGGGAATGTTAGTTCAACACATACTTAAGACAGATGCAGAGAACTCTACGACCCCTCATATGTGTCACAAGTAATGCAATGTTAATAGGGAAAGTTATCCCTGGGACTCACTCGCAAGCGTTACGGGTGATAAAAAATGTTGAATATGTTGAAAATGATTTCCTGAAAAATAATGTTAAAAGAAACAATAGCAACGACAATGAACCTTGCCTGTTAACATTCAATATGCAACTGAAATGAAAATTGAAAACTTTAACGCCAGTTCAAGATAAGTAACTGGCGACGCGATGGTTGAAGCTTCATATGAAAAAACTACTTAATATATAGCATGGAATGGGAAGTAATAGGAAACATATTAGAAATGCATTGTTTGAGAGTAAAAATGAAAATATACATAGAAAATAATATAAAAATGACGAAAATGTTAGTAGTCACAAAAATTGTAAACTAAGTAACGATCAGCAACAACACCGATACCACACAGCGTGGGTTAGGTGGGCTAAAATTTACTATGAAATAAATACGAATATATGTATACAAACAATATTAATGTATGCATTGATTATAAGGGAAATCAATGAAAATGCTAAAAATGATAGTTGTCGTGAAATCGTGAACTCAGTCTTCGCTTCCATTTGTTTTCTTCTTAGTTTCAAAGAGTTTCCGCTTAACCAGAGCGCAGCATTTTTCTACCGTGTGAAGTTCGGGACAGTTAGGTGGATTGGCTATCTTGGCTCGGGGTTGCTGGGGGTACTTTTAACATAGCGCGAATAAAATTGAGCAAATGTTCATAAATCAGTCATTTCAACATATCAAATTGATAAGTCAAGAAACTCCTGAGATATTTCATATCGAAATCTGGCTTCCATTAGGACACCGGAAGTGTTTGAAGCAAGTGAAAAAGCTATGTTTAGTTTTCAGTACGAATCAGCGGTTTGCGATCAGCTTTAACATTTTTACGAACATTCTAGAACCATTTTACTTTCGATAAAATTGTTAGGATCATCCTAGACTATATGTTTATAGGATTAGTTACATGATGCAAACAAAACTGTGGTCTCTAGGATTCAAATTTTATACAGTTACGTGAGCTTCCACGTGGAGCCAAAAAATAGCTTTTGCTTAATATAATCAAATTTAAATTATTCCACTTATAAAAAAAACAGTTTTGTTGATTAAAAATCTAGATATGGAGGCTGTTGGGTTTTGTTCTTTTTGTTCCGGTTAAATGAAAAGGCTGTTCAAAAGGCTTAAGACAGCTTGTTTTTTTGTTCAGAATATTTCCACAAGTTGGCAGATACAATGTGTTTTCATGGATGACGTTTCAGCTTCGCCGGTTCTTTTTTGGAATCCTCACGATTACCAAAACATCAGTAAACAAATTGAATAAATTGATAAAGTGGGTATTCGATAAAAATGGCACACCGAAAATCTTCTGTAATTTTGATCAAATCTTATTCATAGTGTATTGTTTACATCTATCAAGTTTAATAGTTATTCATACAGTAGTTTCAGTCATTTCGTTGAAACAAGAAATTCAAAATTGAAAAAAAAGTGCATTTACAATCAAAAGGCGTCCCACCGATGGATCGCTAAAAAGCTTGGAATTGCAAATACAACTGTGTCTCGTGTGAAAAAAACCTTCACAGAGCGTTTGAGTGCCCGTAGTTATTCTCGTAAAAATTTCTATCTGGCTTAATTAATTCAAATTATAAGAGGCATTTTAAGACCTAAAACGTCATATAGGAGTGCGTAATTTTGCTTAACGTGAGATAAACGGTTTAACGTGAGATAAACGTTCATAGATTGCTGTGACGATTTTGATATATGATGTATGATATGTACTACCACCCATTGTATGGCTCTCCTCTCTGTTAGACTTGATCAAGCTTTAATAACCACTGATTATCGTAATCATGTCATTGTATGAAGGGCCAAAACGGGGTTGGGTGGATTGATAGGCAACATCACTTATACACCAAAAAGTTGAAATTGTAGCAAAAAATGCAATTGCAGTTTTTGCAATCATATCTTGAGAAATCCGCATGATTCTGAAAAGTCCTGAATATTATATAACCTTCTGAAGCCCATCATGATCCACAAAGCTTTTTATGGTATAAACAAAGCCATGCAAGTGTGTGCAAGCGGTTATCGCTGTGTGCTTAGTGCCTCGACAGTCGCAGCAACCGTTGGGTTTTTGTTCAACCGTCTACAACTTCTCAATATGGGTGAGACAATGGCACAGAACGCCGCTACGCCATATGCCACTGTTGCTATTCCGCTGTCAAGTGTTCTATTTTTATTTGTACTCGTCATCACCCTCCTATCGCCCTCTCATTAAGTCACCATGCGTTTAATGAAATAAACGAATCCATGTAAGTGTGTGCGACCGACATTTGTTTCATTGTTGTAACGTTGTGTGTCTCGACAACCGAAGCAACTGTAGGGCTTTTATTCCGATCTCCTCAACTTGTTGTGGTGACTGGATGGTTACAATGAAGAGCCTCCATGATGACGGTCGCGGTTTGACTCTAAGTAGCGGATTATATTCTTTTTTTTTTGTGAGCCATTGAATTTACTACTACTAATCAACTGTACAACCTCACGCACACATTGAATTTTTCTAATCGAATTGTTGTGTTGCTTTTTTGCCCACGACCAATGTTGCATTTTTTCTCCAAGTTGCGATCCATTACGAGAAATGAAACTAAATCATGCGAAATTGCATTACAATCTTGCTTTTTTATTTTGGGTGTACGTATCCACAGTGATATAAAGAATCTCCATCCAACTACAAGATTGAACAATTGGTCAAAATAGCTATCTATCTATCATGAGGATGCCCCAATAGGTAGGGAGAAGAGCCCGTCCTCTATTCACAAACTGTTAGCAATGGGGAGTTGGCATTCACACTCTCCCCATCCAGAGTGCTTCAATCGGGTGCCCTGGTGGTCCCTCACATTCCCATGAATGATTTATGTAATAGTGTATATATTTATGTAAATGAAAAATACTACAATCATTCGTACCTATTATAAATGATCTTCATTCGGTTGATCCTGAAATGCAAGAAATGTTGTAAATTGTTAATGTGTAGAGTTCCATGGTTATGCACGTTTTCGTTCGTTTTCAGCGATAGCAGCAATTCACCAAAAACGTGATTTAAGGGAATCCTGAAAAAGTTTGTTACATCTCTTGAAATTTTACAGAATTAACATTTATACATTTTAATTTACTGTTGCCATGGTCACTATTTGTTGCTTGATGTTGATTTTATAACAGCAATCCGCTTTTTTTATGCTGCTCCAAGAATTGCTCCTGAGTTAGGAAAACAGGGGAGATTTATTTGAAGGGAATTAAAGTGAAATGGACATTAAAAGCAATAAGGAATGTTTAAATTATCTATGAAGTAAAATCTACAAAGCAAAATCAGACACTAGTCAAATGACACACTGCGCTGCACGAATAAGATCAGCTCAGCTAAAATATCCCTTTGCAAACCGGAAATGAAAAATACAGTAATAAGTGCAAAAACCTACCACAGATTCCGTTGCAGCTTCTTGTATTCAAGGCACTAGATACTTCTAAAGAATCAAAATGATAATTGGACATATAAGACATAATAATTTTAAGTATATATAAGCTATTAGGTAAAATTATAAAATTATTGGTGATGAATAAGATATTATATATAGTGAAGGGATATTATAATATGAACTGAAAATTACATCTGTGCCTACTGCTGCTTAGTCGCAATTGTAGACAAACTTGCGCATTCATTATGAACCAGAAAATTTAGGTAATGTATGACAACCGAGAAAAAAAAAGAATTTTAAATTTTAAATTATTTTACTTTATACAAATGATTTATAATTATTTTTTCATACAAATGAAACATAAATTTATGCATAACTTGAGAACTATTCAAGCAAATGAATCCACATTTGGCATGTTGGTTTTATATATATTAAAATCTGTCTGTCTTACCGATCGGCATGAAAATGAGTATGCAGGAGTTTTTAGGGCTGGGGAAGGTTCTTATGGTTGTTTGAGACCCCTTCCCTCTTCTGAAAGGGAGGAGGGCTCTCATACAAATAAAACACAAGTTTCTGCATAACTTGAGAACAAATCAAGCAAATGGAACCAAAATTCGCGTGCGGGGTTTTTTGAATGCAAGAAATGTTGCTATGGAGATTCCAAACACAAATTTCAACCAAACATGAGAATTATCCAGATAACTAAAACGCCGGGTAAGAAAAATGTTCAGATAAAAAACTCTTTTCAAAAAACAATAACCATTGCACATTCAATTAGTTGCAGGCGTAGCAACGCTCGCACTGGGCCCAGCTAGTTTATTATATATCTTGTTAAAGATTGTATTCGAAAAAAATGTAACAGTCAAAAATTATCACCAAAAAAATTATTTCAAGACTGATATTTTTGAAACTCTCAGGGAATAAATAAACACATATTAACTATTAAAATATTAACACATATTAATTATTCAACCTCCTCTTCTAGGCTAAATGCCTGAACCATGGATTTAACGCTATCCATCAAATCCTGTGCAACACTTGCGCCATCTTTCTTACAAACTTTCTTCCACTCTTTTTTCAAATCCTTGTCGATTTTTGAAAATCTTCCCTGTTTCACGGAGCTTTCCCTTCATAATCGCCTAGAACTCAAGCAGTTCTGACGAGTTTGGCAGATTTGCCTACTTCGCCACAAAAACAACATCGTTTGCTGCGTACCACTCCATCACCGGTTTCTCGTAATTGCATGATGTCAGATCCGCCCAAAACAAAGTGTCACCATCGTGGGTCCGGAGGAAGGGCAGCAGGTGCTTCTAGAGGCATTTTTTTTTTTTTTTCATTTGGTCGGCTAGCTGAATAGATCGCCTGCCACACCAAGTACTTCTTGACAAATTTGGCGACTTTTTTCTTCTGGAATAGCGGATAGCTTATTTTTGATACATTCCTTATTAGGGAGAGTCTCAAAATTATCTGATGCATACTTTATTGACGGGTAGTTCTGACGGGTATTGTATTTGCGAGTGGTTCGTTTTCAATTAGAATACATCAGGTAATTGTTCAGTTAGATGAAAAACAATGGGTAAAGTTTGCTATTTTTATTTTAATTATTCAACTGTAATTTACCATTTTTCCATACGATTATGAAATCTCTAGCCCTAAAGGTTGCCGAGCTATACATTTTAGTCTAGAAATTTTGCATGTTCGACCATAGTGCACACCCTGTTTCTGTGTTAATGTTATTCGGCTTTTAAAAGCAATGCGGGTTTTATCCTGCTCCGATCACTAGCAATGGTGACTAGAATAACAACAGCTACTATCCCATAGGCAGTTTGTTTCATATCGTTGTCACCATTGTCAATGTACTGGTGGTGATTTCAACGGCGTGGTGTCGGACACTATCAACTTTAATCGACTTTTTCGTGACCTGGGGGGAAAGGTGTGTTGAATGTTGCATACGGACATGAACATACATTCCTCCCTCGCTTCGTGTTCTGTGGGGCTACGAAGCAACACCAACGCTGTTGGTTACTGTAGTTCGATTAATTAAAGGGCAACTAGTTTACATGTAAATCATGTATTGTACATAGCTCGTGCATGTGGAACAAGAGACACATAATTTATTTATTAAACAAATTATCACCTCGTTCAATCGCATCGCTCGTTTTGTTTTTCATCGTATTGCCATGCCTGACAGTTGTTGTCGTTCGGAAGCCCATAATCTAATAAGTTGAATAAATGCTAAATATAATTCTATTAAGTCTAGTCTTTTTTGTTTTAGAAAACTACGTATTTTTTAAACTTTTTTGAAGCCTATCAGTAACCTCAGTCTCAAAAGCTTTCAAATGAACTGAGTTATTTCTAAAACCTAGAACATGTGTTCACATTCTAATTCAACCGAGGCCGTTTTCCTAAAATTACATAAGCTCAACTCCAAGCAAGGTTAATGGGTCAGGCGTAACGCCGCACATCACAATGCACGATTGCCTAATTGTCTTTCAGGCTGGTAATATTCACGTTCATGATTCATGCTGCATTCAGTTCTCTCGTACCTTCTCATTTAACAGAGTCTGATGGCAAGGGAACAGCGGAGGATCGGCATACCCGAACCATTTAACCAACCGTGTTGCACCCACCACCACCGTCGTTGTCGTTGTTGTTGTCACCACTGGACGCAGCCACGACAAAGTGCGCGTATGAAAATTGTACGTTTCAACTGTCCATCCATTCACATCATCCCCTTAATGACCACTTGTATTATTGTGAGTCTGGCTGCTGCTGTCCGTAACCGTCAGCCTTTCGGTGGAGTTGATCTTTTGATCTTGAATTCTAAGCTAATTCAATTCAGTAGTCAGCTTCATCAATAAACATGCCAGTCGGTGGAATTATTTCTGTGACGAAGCAGTAATTTTTATGGATCATATTTAATCGCCGTTGAAACGTGACTAAATGCGAGTTTTTTCAAGATTTTTTTGATTTGGTTTTCATTGAAAGAGAATAATGTAGTACAGCCCACCTTGTGGATTACAAGTAAGTAAAAATCTGATAAAAATCACTTACCAATTAAATTTGATCACTTGCCAATTTTGAAGATCTTTTCAAAGAGTTCAGAGAAACTACTGCAGGCTACTTTTCAAATAACGAATTGAAGAATGTCAGAGAACAGAGGTTGAACAGCGATAGAACAGATTCAATTTACCATTAATTAATGTCACACATTCTCTTGACATAAATGACTACAATCCGGTTATGCTTCTTTTCCAGTAGCCTATGTTGTTCGCTGGAATTAATTGCCGTTCAAGTGATGGAGTGTGCGATCTGGAATGTGTTTCTCTTGCGTTTGTCAGCGCCCTATATGTGTTTTGTGTGTCGGTTATCGAAAGTAACATATCGTTCACTTATTTTGAAAATATGTTTCTGATTAGTGTATGACACATTACTTGGAGGATAGTCCAAATCATAAACTATGCTTGATTTTGAATCGGCTTTAAGATTTATTTCTCATCCTTTTGTTTAACAAAATGGTCAGAAGCTGATGTAAGCTGTTATATGCCGATGAATTGTAAATTTGTCGAGTGATCAAATCGATTTTTGATTGATGTGCGTTTCGAACTGATGCTTAGCGGACTGCTGGCCAACCCTGCCAAACATATATTTATTACATTCAATCGTAGTCATTCTCCGTTGTTCATTGAGTTCCCAGCTGGAAACAGTTGACTTAATAAAAGATCATGGCCTTATTTTAGATTGCAAATTATACGAGCACACTTCTTATGTCAATTACAAAGGTTTGATACGACGTTAATCTATAGAAAACATTGTACTGCATTTTAGTTCGCACCTGCTCTTAAACTGCAGTACAAATCTAGTACAAAATACAAACAAAAATTAATCATCTCGATTTCGAAGAAATTAGCGGACTTTTCCCGGAATAAGTTTCATCAACCGGCGCACATTATTCTCATACATTGTTTGGCAATCTTATTCCACTTGGTTCTCAATTCATTAATGCTTTTGACGACACTGCCATTCGCCTTCAGCTTCCTCTTCATAATAGCCCGAAATCCCTGTATCGGTCTGAGCTGAGGACAGTTTGGTTGGTTGAGTTCTTTCGGTATAAACTGAATCCCGTTGGTTTCATACCACTGTAAAGTTCTTTCCAGTTAGTATCCAGAATCACTTATTGTGTTACAGCGGCACAGAAAGTGACCGCTGCAAGAATTCTTTTTACAGGGGTTTGTTTACCTAGGCGGTATAAATTTCACGGTGTTTCGAGCAGTGAGTCAAAAGTTATTTCAGATGGAAGCCGAGAGGAGAGAAAAAATTCTGCACACCCACGTTGATAATCCAACGTGGTCCGCAATAAAACTCGCAAAAACGTTGAAAATCGCCAAATCAACCGTATATGATGTGCTCAAACGTTTCGGGGAGCAAAAGAGCGTGGATCGAGTGCCTCAAAGTAAGCGTCGTAGTGGAACATATGACCGCAAGTTGAACCAGAAGGTGTTGAGAACCGTCAGAGCAAACCCTTGACTATCAGATAATGAAATCGCACAAAAATACGCTGCTGCTCGCAGTACCGTTCGAAGAATTCGTTTGCGAGCAGGATATCGTTCTTATCGAGCCAGCAAGCAATCAAACAAGCAAAGTTTCGTCACCAAAACTCGAGCTCGGAAATTGAACCAGCAAGTTTTGAAGAAGTACCAAGGATGCCTGCTCATCGACGATGAAACCTATGTCAAAATAAATTTCGGACAGCTTCCTGGCTAAAAATTTTCCATGGCGACGGCACGAGGAGATGTTCTTGCGAAGTTTAAGTTTGCTTTTTTGGACAAATTTGCCAAAAAAACTGATGATTTGGCAAGGTATATGCAGCTGCGGAGCAAAGACCAAAGTGTTCGTGACGAATATGACGATATACTTGAAGCTGTACAATGAAGAATGCCTCAAAAACCTCGTACTACCTTCAATTAAAGCCCATAAAGGTGCCGTGAAGTTTTGACCAGATTTGGTGAGTTGCCACTACAGTCGGGCAGTCATTCAGTGGTATTGCGATAATAACGTAGATTTCATCGATACATCCACCCAACTGCCCGCAGTTCTGGTCCATCGAGAGATTTTGGGCAATAATTAAGCGGAAGCTTAAGAAAAGTGGAAAAACGACTCGGGACGCGACGCAGATGGCCAAATTGTGGAACAAATGTGCCAAGGAAGTTGACTCCGGAGGTGTGCAACGTTTGATGGGAGGAATAAAGAAGAAAGTGCAAATTTTCATTAGGAACGAAGAGAAATTATGTGTATTGATATTTTTCCTTGAAGTACAGTGAATTACCTTTGTTTGATGCATTAAACTTATTTGTACATCCATCCGTTACCGAAATACAGATGATTTTGTTATTCCGGATTCTATCTGATGAATGGCAATATTCGCTTGTGGAGACTTGCCGTTCTGTACAGCTCCCAAATGCCTAGATGCCTTGCCAAATCAAGTATTTACGTGCAAATTTATCTGTAAACATAAACTTGAATTTGGCAGCAACATCTTCCCGAGCCGTAGCAAAGTAAATTTTTTGGCCTGGTAGCTGTTTGAAAGCGGCCTTTACATAGGTTTCATCATCCATGAGGAGACAACCATTGAATTTTGTCAACACCTGATCATACAGTTTTCTGACACGGATTCTGGCCACATTGTTCTGCTTTCCTTATCTGGTTGTCCACAGGCACGGTATGACTTGAAGCCTTCCTGGAGACGAATCCATTGCACGGTACTGCGTACGTGGCGCGAAACTTTTTGACCAAATCGCAGTCTGAGATGTTGGGGTTTGCCTTAATGTTCTTGATGACTTCGTTCCGCAGTTTACGGTTGACAGTACCCGCCCGACGCTTGCTTTGAGGCTTGCGATCCGTCGATAAAGTTTCTCTGTACTGTTTTATAACACGCCACATGATATTTCGGGGAAAACACAACACTTTAGCAAATTTTGGCTCAGACCACGAAGGGGTTTCCAAACGATTGCAGAGTATTTCTCTAACACACGTTTGAAATGCACCGCAAAAAAAAAACCTTTGATGTTGTTATTGTTATAGGGAACTATAGGGAACTGCTTTATGCATTACTAATCCACTCGACAAATGCTGGTTTTGAAATTTAGTCTAGCTTTCAAGAATAAATATAAGTTCCGATTATCGAGCTACGTTGCCCTACCGCCAAAAATGGCGATATAAATGAACTTAATTCATGAACGATTTACAGTTTTTTCAACAAATAAACAAATGTGACATTTTATCGTTACCTACTGTACCACAGTTTGAAGGACGCATTTAACTTTGTGCATTATCTAATGAACAAATTTGGAATGCTAGATTTGACATAAGTTTATGAAATGTTTCGTGTAAATTTAAGCCAGATATCGCCTAAAACAGTAAAGATTTCATACAATTTCGTTGTTTAAAGACGCCGACATGGTAAAATCACCTTATATTGCCAAATCCACCGTGGCGAATGTTATAAAAGTGTTTGTAAACGTCTGATGACTGCCAAGAAGCCGAAATCAGGAGGAAACCATAACCAGGAAGCCGCAGCAACCGGAATAATATTCTCCAGCATTTTCAAAGGCAAGCCCAACCCTAGTAGCACACTTGTTGCCATTCAGTTGAGATAACATAAATATGACTTTCTAAGTCATAATCAAGTTACTTCAACTAATAATTATCGTAGTGTGCTACTTGGGAACCTTTCCATCAGAGTAATCGGAAACAAATAGGAAAAGTCTCTCACAACAGGCCAAAGGGTAAAGTACAGTGCCCAAATCGAGATGCTAAGTAAAACAGAACAGCCAAAGGAAGACCGCCTAAGTTGTACACGAGTTTGTTGACCAAGTTTGATTGCATCGTAATGGACGATGCAACATACGTCAAGGCTGACTTCAAGCAGCTCGCAGGTCAAGAATTTTATGCGGCTGCCGGAAAAGGAAAGGTTCAAGATAAGTTTAAGCAAAAACAATGTCAAAGGTCCCAAAAAAAATACTAGGTTTGGCAGGCGAATTGCACCTGTAGGCTAGAAGCGAAAGTTTCAAGGGAAACCTCAAGAGAACTCAAAAAACAGTTGGTAGTGAAAAACAGTTCAAGGCATGCTTTGACGCTTAGCATCAAATAAGACGGATATAACAGCTGTACAACACATGATGGAAGGTGTGAAACTCAAAGCCCGATAGTTCGAATTTGGTAAATTGGAAGCCTAATCAAATAATTTTCCTTTGTTTTGTAGACGTTGAACTTCAAAAAGAAATAAAGATTGATCATTCATATAATAAACTAATCAGTGTGCACTTAATCATGTTTGACCAGTTTTTGACCGTTCCACCCTTTACGCTTGCTTTGGCTTGCAATTGAACCAGTGAAAATTTTGCGCGGTAACTAAAATTCATCATTTTTTATCCTGTGCATGTTGAGATGAGATCCACAAATAGGCTAGTCAGTAAGGTACGGTATTACCAATTCGTAGACAGCGGTTTCGATTACCGGTCCGGGTCAGTAGATTTCTGAGTTGGAAATTTATTTTATTTCAGTTTTCTTTAAAACGAGTTTAATTTTTTTTGCTGCAAAATATGAAAAATAAAAAAAACATATTTGGTATAGAGTGTTCTAAATTGATATCTGTGCTAGTAAATCTCACAGAGCCGACAAAAGGCTTTCTAAAGCCTTGAAAAACATAAAAAAAAGTTCAAATCCGCTTAATCGGTAAACACTGTTATTAAGAAGTTTCACAGGCAAACAGACGCAATACTGGAAAAATACCATTAACCATGCTTTTAGCTGTTATTTCTACTTTTACAACAGATCTGTATTTCGAGAAAAGTTCACGCCAAGCAAAGGTATTTTGAGTTGGGTTATAATATTTTTCGATAAATTTTCTGGGCGTTACGAATTCTTGTCCATGGGAAATTATTATTACAACTCGATACGTAGTTCATATTTTATCTACGTTAAGAAATGTAAACGAATAATTCATGTAATACTTTTCTGAATGATATGGTATGGTAAGCTTTCAATACATAACCGTGGAAATGCATTTTGAACACTAAGTTGAAAGCTACAGTGAAAATTAAATTTCATTTATACTATGAAATCGAAGGTAGGGCTAACGAATCAATTCTTTGTTTACTGCAGCAAAACTTATTTGTACTTTTTAAGAAGCTACCTTTGTTGATGTTTCTGTGGCAAATGCTGACGAAAACTGAATAGCAAATAGCTAATATTTTTCTTTACATATAGACGATTCAACATTATTTAAAATCACGCTAGTCTTACTCGTGTATTTGTGAGCGCGCCATAAGCGTTGCCAGTTTATTTTCGGTACAATCCTTAATAAAATCCTTATCCAAAATGGAACCTGAGGAGTACTTGAGGACCCTCTACAGTATGGAGATACTACTGTGCTAATCAATGGTGCAGAGGAATTTTGTGTTTTGTCGAGGTTCTCGGTCGTTTTTCCTAAGTCTCAATTTTGTGGCTAAATATGTTCCTGTTTTTATAAAAATTCCCAACTGCATCCTTATTTTTAGTTTAAATCTTTTCAAAATCTCTGTTACGCTTAGTTAAAAAAAAGTTTCGTTTTCTCAATGAAGTAAACCACTATCACACATTATGAGTGGCCCCAAGAGCATCCTTACTGTTGATTTCAATCGGTCCAAATCAGCTATCAAGTACTTTAAAAACTACCTTGCTATGAAAAAAAAATCACTATCGGTCCTAATATTCAGATAATTTAATATTTCGTGGATGTGGAGAGAATTTGTTGGCTTCCGATAAAGCTAGTATCATCCCAAGCAACACACAAGTTTTATGACGGTTGAAAATACTTGTATGTGACTAGATTTGGTTATAAAGGAGGTTGCTCAAAATATAAACATGAGAATGTATTGCTCGGTGTGTCAATATATTTGATCTGCATTCTTGCCTCAATTTTGTATCACTAGGTTTTTCACATTGAGGATGTATGTTAGTTCCAAGAATCATTTGTTCAATATTTTTGTAACTACTGCTGATCTGGCACTAACAGAGGAGTAACCTCGGGGGTCAATCATATGAATCTGCCAAACTCAAAAACACGGCTACGAAAAATTCACAGTTAAAAATGGTAGAACATTTTTAATAACCAATTGAACTACAGACTTGAGGGATTCCAATGGGGCCATGAAATGTAAAATCCGTCAAGAAATGCATTGGCAGCGTCATTTCAAACATGCTAAAGTCCATAGAGTTCCGCAACGTGAGAAGCGAAATATATCACAATTCGTGTTTTATGTATCTCTTTGCATAACTCTTCTATTGTCAACTCTGAAACATGAAATATGAAACATGGTTAATAATTTCAGGAACCTTGTCGTTCAAGTTTCAAAATCTTAAGTTTGTTGGTTTCGAAAATAGTTCATTTCCGTCTTCGGAGTGTTAAAATCCCAGGCAGAAAACAAGCATTTCCAAAGCGTTTTTACGGCAGCCTATCAAGCAATTAAGTTAACTTAAATGCAACATAAATGTCGCTTTTGGCCCAATATATGGCTGCAATACTGTAATGTTATGATAATACTTCATAAATGCTCTGTACATTCGAAATGCCAATTACAGGCTACGAGCATTTAAATAGCATTTGAAATCCAACTTTACAACAGGTTGCACTCAAGATGCTGATATAATGCTTGTAGCATCTGAAATGCAAATTTAGAGCTGATTTACTGCATATCCTAATGCTTAATGGTTACCTCGGATTTCAGGTGCATTTTGACAGTGGAATACAAATTCTGCAGTTTGTATGGAACAGAAAACAGTCAACTGTTTGTCTTGTTGTTTTTTTTCTAAGCATTTCAAACTTATACCTTATCACTAAGGGGCCTGAAATAGCTCATTCGATAAGAGTGCGGTTCAGTCGAGGGAATCCTTCGGGTTGGAATTTTTGTCAGTTTCCCTGTTTAGAATGTCAATGTACTTGCCATACAATATAAATAAATATGCATTGGTGCTCCCACAGGAAGCTTTTAATAAATATTTTTTTAACTAGTTCATTTATTTAAGAGGCTCAATTGCGTTAGTTTTACGGAGCCGATAATTCATTTTTTATAATGTAAGATGCTCTCAATTTATATCGTGTAACTGCTTCTGGAATACTAGCGTGTTAAAACTCGTTTTAAAGAGTGTCACAGTGAGACGAAGAAGAAGCCACTACAATAAGCTTATCACAAGCTCTCAACTTAATATTCTGGATGCGTAGATTATGATTTAGGACCTGGATGTCTTTCGACCATTTTCGGCAATAGCCTTTATCGTTTGTCTATGTAGATGCGTCCACTGCTGTGGCAGAAATGTGGCATCTGCTAGCATGCCAAAATATGTAGTCGACGTTCGCCTCACACCACCAGACATTAACTCGATGTTTTGACCTGTTATGTGATGCCATATGACGACCACATCAGTGGGTGCCTCGCCTAATTTAACTACTCCAGCCCAAGAAGGCGAGAAATGTTACTATCCAAAAAAAGCTAAACTAGACTAAAATCGAACCCAGCCACTTTCAGCAAGCTAATCTTCGTCCCACTATTGCATGGATAGCAGTGTGGTAAATAATGTTTAAAGTTGAATATTAAGGTGGGGCCAATTAGAAGACCACCAAGAATTGGATTTCTTTCCCAAAAAAGAAGAATAAAGTCGCCTCACGTTACGGTGTAGTAGTTCGAAGTAGACAAGATGACATCATTCTGCAAAGATGCCCCGGTTGTTGAGACTAAGATACAGACAGCAATTTGACGTAGGTGCGTTAAGTGTAGGCAATACTTAATTCTTACTGGCAAACAACTGAGTGGGAATGCATGAATGCTATGTTTCCATGGTTGGTTACATTTACTTGTGCTCGGAGCATGTCAAATTTGAATTCAGCTGGTGTTTAAGGGGCGATGAGTTGTATATGCTTGGGGTATCGGCTGAATATGTGCCAAATGAACACGTTGTTTATAGAAACAAGCAATGGAACTGTTATTGGCTTATGATCATGAAACAGTTTTACAATCGGATGTCAGTCACAAGGGATTCTGTTCAGGGAGTTATTTACATTATTATGTAAAGAATTTGGGATATGTGACAAACAATGCGGATTCTTTCTAAGCTAAGCCGGTAAAGCCGTTGCTACAACGCATTGTAGCCGATACCTGTGGAAGAGCAGGTTAGCCCTTCAGGGGTGACAGTAAACTTATTATGATAAGCAATATGTTAGTAACTGCTTCTGATCAAAGTCACCCCACCTGCCTGTACATTAACACGACGGCACTGACAGGAGTTGTCGTTGGTTTCAATTATTTTTGTTCAGCTGTTTTCATCTTGTCAATACTGGTAGTCGTAGTAAACCACTCCGGAACCTGTTGGGACATCAAATGGTGGGCGGTTGTCTGTGGTGGAAGGGGTTGGTATCTTTTTAAGGAAGCTAAATGGCGTCTTGTTGAGGGAACAATGGGTCAGCACTGGCGTTCAATTTGGCCTAATGATACTAATCGTATTCATTTGATGCGCTGCTGCAAGCGACGCAGACTTTATTAGACATTAACTTTTGTTTTCTTCATGTGGACGCCGGGTAATTTTCGAGGAAGTGGGAAGACACTGCAAATCATTGTCACCGACTGAGCGTAGCACCGTGAGATTGTAATAGGAAGGCAAATTCTATTGTTCGCCGCCGCTTAATGACAATTGTCACACGTGAGTGTGATTGAATCAGGGGAAAAAATGGCTCGAAGGTTAAATTGAGGATTGCGTTGGTGTCAAATTTCACCTTCCGATTCAATTGTATGTTGCCATTCATAATAGGTTTTATTTTTATGATAAAGGTGCTTGTTTTAGTTCTGCGAAAGCGATAAATTCACTTTCGTGTGACCTTCATACTGGCGGGTAGTGATTCCATCAACGTTTTATTCGTAAATATTATCTGATTGCTTTGAATTCAGAGGTTGGACGCATATTTTTCTATAGCATTGTGCCAAGGGTGGTAACGCCATATAGCGCGTATATCGAATCTGATGCGCAAAACAATTTCGGTTTTTGTTTACCTCGGTGCTCTATGGCGGCAATAGTGCTTTGTTGGCACTGATCCGTGAAAATCGACGATAACCGTCACCATGTCTGAGAAGTTGATCATTGCAGTGGGTCGGCGTTTTGATCCATGATTGATCATTCGCGTCACCATCCAGTACATGTGTAGAACAATGATATCATAGATAGATTACTTTTATTCTGCACCGCATGCCATTCGGTAGCTGTTCAGGTGTTGATTTCAGAGTAAACATTTAATTAATAAACTGTTCTCTTTCTACTTACAGGTAAATGGGATCTAACAGCGCAGTTAGATGACTCAACATCGTGGCTTTTCAATAAGGCTGAATTCTTGGAATTTTGATCAATTAGGTTTATTGAGAGAATTATGAGCAGTCGGTGAGTAGCTAGAATGACTAATATTAATATCTGAAAAGTTGAATGCTTCCAACAGAATTTTCTTTAAAACGCATCAACTGTAACATTTAAACTTTCTTTTGTATTGTTCAGATAACGCGTTGATCTAAGAACGATCGAAGCGTAAGAGATATTGTTTTATCAATTATTTCAACCCGTGACTCATTTTAGATCCATTTCACGTCCTTATCCAAGATGTAGTAACTAACCAAACCTTATAACCTTTATCTCAACAGTTTAAAACTTGAATCACCTCTATCAGTAATAAGTCAACTTGTTTTCAAATGTATCATGTATAGTACTTTGTACCAACAAAATATTCCGTGTAAATTGGACAAGACAGTTCCTAATATTAGTTTTGTCTAATATAATATTATATATTTGTAATGTAGGTCAATACAAATACATTTAAATCAATGTAAGGTTTCAAAATTTTATTAATTGTGTGTTTATTTTCATTATTTGACCATTGTCCGGCTCTACAATTTGTAATCTGCAACAATACTGTAACATCTCAACATTTAATTGGCGCGTTGTAAATTGCATCTAAATTCGCATAATTTGCTCCAATTACATAATACTCAGCAAAGAGAACGCACAACCCACCATTTGGTTCCCCGGTGGGCACTTAATTAAGTTTGATGGAAATGATACCCATTTGCAAGTCGGACAACCTACATACTTGTTGCCGGTCAAGCCCTTTTATGAACACCGATTGGAGGACGGATGCACGGATGTTTTCGATGATGCTTTTACGCACGGTTGATTGTTATGTCTGGAATTCCTGTCTAACGATCCGTGTGTTTTGTGAACGCATGGTGTTTTCTTATGTTCCATAGCTTCTGAAGAACACCAATGGCTGCCTTCGTGTTTATCTAGTTTATTGAAAATTTGTTTGATGTGATTCAATGATTCAATTCAGGTCATCTGACAATAAAAAAAAGGGTTAGATCCACATATCCACAATGTTGCATGCAGCAGGATGGAAAATAAAACGTGTTACACAGGTTGATTTATGTTTTACATTGCGCTTTGTTAGTCCGGTGATAGTGCTGTTTCTATTATACACGGATTTTGTTGGCAAAAGGTGTCATCGAATTACTTTGGTTAGGATTTTATTGTGGGCATGAACATGGTGCGTGAAGCTTGCTAACCATTAATGTGATGAGTCGAAAGCAGACATGCCGATGCTCGTAAAAGTTACAGTGGATGCGATGACCCGAGTAAGCAGTGCTCCAAACCATGTACCGAAAATATTTTTTCGTTCGTTTCATAAAAATGGATTTTGTACATAGAACAAATGTCTCTTAAATTGTAAAAAATTTCATATTGCGTGTCATCTGGCGAAATGCTATCATTACTCCTTTTTATACAATGAACGCAATGAATTTCGTGAGGACCAGACTATCACTGCTTCTCTTTCATCTTACCTGCATATGTTGATGTTGCTTCTGTTCTGCACTTTGTTTGGTGATTTTCTGCTTCTTAAGGTCTTCAGGTTGTTCCAATTCTTGATACGTTGAATCATTCTGACTCTGGTTCCCGCTTAATTGGCCAAATTGCGTATCGACATTAATTTATTCTTCCGAATTAAAGCTATCACTTTCTGCTCCAGTTTAGGGTTGGAAGATCCGGTTTTTCTGCCTCTTGCTGGTAGTTCATCCAAAGAACAGTGTTCCCTAAATTTGCTTATGATGGATTTCATACTTGCGTGATGAATTGCAAAGCGCTTCGCCAATTGTCAAATAGTTACATCCTTTTCACGTAGTGTTCAAATCCTTAACTTTAACGTCTAACGGCGACATTTTGAAACCGAACCATCTGGATTTTCTTTGGGAAGTTATATTGGACCTGCCTGCTGAAATTCGTAGTAAGCATGGAGGAATACACGTACTATTTCTCAGAAGCGCCATTAAACGTGTTTTTAATGTTGCGGTGTCTTCGAATGGTAATTTTCTAAATGTTCACCGCCTCGAAGGATTTTTAATTTCAGTCTGAACTTCCCCACACAGTTTGTAAATACGAAGATTTTTTCTTCTTCTCGGTGCAGGGTTCACATTCAACTGTTATGTATAAATGTTTTAGCTTGTTATGATGTTTTGATGATTTTTGTAAGTAATCAAACCAGCCCGAAAAGCTGAATGTCACAAAATGAAACCAATCCAATTAGTGCATTTATTGAGAATATAGTATACTGGGAATAAAAGAAGTTATGTTTACTTCAAAGGCAGACTAAAAGTAAATTGGTACGCACAAAAAGACCTGCAATTCGTTATTCAATAAGTTTCCATTTATCGTTGCTATACAGTACTTATATCCAAATTCAAAATTAGGGGATGTTCATAAACCACTCATTTTTGAAAATCTCAAACCACCCTCAAACCCCCTCGTAGACTTTTCTCCATACATTTTTTGGAAATTTTGTATGGAGCGTAGACTTTGATCAGAAGAGAAAAGTCTACGTGGTTCATGAATATTCCCTTACAGCAATAGATGCTTATATCTCCAGTTCGAACGGAATCTCGAACCTTCTTCTTGAAGGAGCCCAACAGCGCCCGCACAGTGGAAACGGACAGGGATTCAGCGCATTTTGTTCCATTTTGCCTGCATTTGCTGGATGTCCTTGACTACTTCGTCGAAGTCGCTGCTTTGAAATTGCTCAGTATTTTTCGATTGATCGAAATTCCAGGCAATTCAGAGAATTCATTAGCTTGGAGACAAAATCGATCTTGTTAGCAGCATACCACTTCTGGACCACCTTAAAGTAGTGGCAACTGTCCAAACAGGGTCAAAAGATGACTTTGCCCATATACTTGCGGATGATGGGCAATACACTCTTTTTCAGGCATTCTTCGATGTAAATTTGGGATGTCATCGTCGAGGATGTGACGATTCGAATGGTTGCGTTTTCAGGCCACAACTGCAAGTCGCTTGCCAAATCATGTCCTTCTTCGCGAACTTGTCGGTAAACACGATCTTGAATCTTCCTTCCACGTCCAGCCGTGACGTAAATTTTTTGGTCGGGAAGCTGCTTAAAATCGAGTTTGATGTATGTTTCGTCATCGTTTTGTCTAAACACGGTCATACAGGACCCTTTTAATGCTTTTTAGCCGCGGATTTCTGCTTCAAGTACCGGTTCGGATATTTACTTGCTTTGTACGACTTGTATACTTCCCTGGCAAGGATGTTCCGCACCGTTTGAAAGTAGGCGTTGTACCTACTGGCCACATATCGGATCGAAAGACATGGGTTGGGTTTAACGCACTTCAACACTTTGCTGCGTAGCTGATGATCCCTTGTTCCAGTTTTTTCGTAGGTTGGCTGATTCCTTGCGGGTTTTGAGTATTCAACAAACTATTGTTCTCGACATTTTCAGCACTGTAACCAGCATAGAACCGGACCACTCCGGATTTTCCAGGTGTTTGTGCACAATATTTTTTCTTCTTTCGAGTTCGATTTGACGTAATTTCTGAACGTGATCGACTACTTTGATCAAACTTGCACCAGTTGTTCTCTATAAAATTGTAAACAAACCGCTGTCAAATATTTTTTAATCCCCAACACTAGAGGCGTGCTAGCGGCGTGCGAGGGGCGTACCAATTGGCTTTTCCACCTTTGTTAAGCATATTAGAAAACAAATTTCTAGCTTGGAGGAAACTGATGAGTTTCATCATATTTTTCTTCCTTGGCATTTCAAGCTTATTATATCAATACGTTTATTGCATGCTTTCAACTTAGTGAGTTGAACAAATGCACCTCCACCGTTATAAATTAATGCCGGTTCCAATTTCCCATAAGTACGATTTTGTTTAGAGTACACCCAAGTAGCACACTAGGGTGATAATTAGTTGTAGTAACTTGATTTTGACTTAGCAAGTCATATTTATGTTATCTCAACCCAATGGCAACAAGTGTGCTACTAGGGCATGTGTCTATATTAATTTTACCATCCTTTTGTTATATGGCAGTTCATTTGCGTTTGCTTTGTAGAGTTAATATTACATTGTTTATGCATTAACTGAGTGTAGTTTTGGACTAAGAATTACTGGTTTGTTACATTTTTGAAGCAAAGTGGTGACTATTTTAGGGTCCGTTTGCAATTGTACCCAACTCCCATTCTTTTTTTTCGGAATTTGGAATCGCTGCGATATTATACTGATGCTTTGTATGACACCTTAAACACCTTTCATAAAGTAACATTTTTCTGACGTACACATTCAAAATGTTGAATTCTCGGAAGATTCAATATTAATTTTTACTAAAGACGTAAACTTTTCGGACGATTCCATAAAAGTAAACAATAATCATTTCATCTAGCTAGCAACGCTATCGTTTATGACATCCATCTAAGCAATCAAACTTCGAATTCAGTGATCGTGCTTCACTTATATGCATCTGATAGAGTGCACCGGGAAAATTACATCACTCATTACGCTGCCTGGGATCTATTTGTAATAAATTTCAGATAGAAACAATTTTTACTTGCCTATGAGGCCGCATCTGTAAGCTTCGCGTGAGAATATCAGCATTCTAACACAGCCAAACGGAAAGTTCCAGCAATTTACAAATTGCACCTACCGCAACAGCACAATTTGCGTTCAAGATGCAGCGTTTAAGCGCGAAGCGCTTAGAATTATCCCGCCTTATAGGCATGTTGTACAGTCTCAAGCTCAAGTGTTAGGCAATGGCAAGGATAGGAGAGCGATGATTCACGTGAGAATCGGAAGGGCTGATTTAGGGGTAACATTCTTTCCGGAATAGATTTATAGGTTGGTCTGAGTTCGGTACTGTATGGCAAGCAGCATTTGCGTAGTTTTGCACTATTAATATCGAAGAATAGAGTTCTCTGTTTTTTCACACGGCAGGCAGCTGCCAACCGATTGGATTTGCGGTCGAGCACGTTGATGGAAATCCACGTATGCATCCCGCATTCATAAATCAATAGGCTATGAATTGCTGTCATTACTATTACAGCACCGAAGACTGGATGCGATGAACGTAGTCCAAGCTATATATTGAACATGCAATCCTTCACAAGCTTGTCAGATCTCGACGACAGCCATATGTAAACAGGAGGTTTTTATTAAGATCTGTCACATCTTCGGAAAATGATACGAGGCGTTGTTGGTCTGAATACAGTTGTAAACACTTGACGCTTATTACGGAATCTACGTATGCGTCAATGAAAGTGTTTGTTTTGAAAACACAGGCAGACACCTAGAGCTTCGAATGTAATAATTGGTTTGCCAAAAACGACCATAAACCGTTTTTTAGCCCTAATAAGGTGAATTTCAGCTTATTGCCGTTCAGGTTCGTTGCCGTCAATAACATTTTGTCAATAATCAAATGTTTACACGAGAGTCATCCTTTAAGTTTGATTTTTCTCTGATATCTCTTCTTCAATAAAGTACAACATCTTTAACACATTGAAAATAATTTAAGCTCGTACCGTTTTTCATTAACAAGGTAAGTAAGTACCATCATATTCTAGGCCATCAGAAAACATCGTACCGAGGATTACACTGAAATGATCAAACGACGGGGAATATTGAGCTAACTTCAGGTCTAGCGATACCTGCTTGGAATAAATATTCAATGCGTAATTACTGCAAGATCGCGATTTTATCTGCCCCACTCACAAAGAAGTGGTGAATAGCAACTGTTTGTTCGCTGCTGCTGCTGTAGCGGCGGCAGCCAATCCAGAAATTTTCAATCGCACTTCTGAACGTGACTGGTGGCATTGAATTGCTGCAATACCACTATAATGACGGCACCCAGCCCCTATTGCAAATAGGTGACACAACTGCTCGTCTGTGGCGGGAATAATTAATGGCAAAGTGATTAAAACAGAATAACTCATAATCTATGATGCGAATGATTAACTACTACTGGTCACCAATCCGACGGCTATCCATGCGGCTTTAAATGTGGAGACGCGTGATAGTTTCTCAGATGTGTGTTATTATTATTGGAATTCCAAAATCGTATTATTTTCCCGCCATGCAGCGCACGACCATCAGAACATCTGTAGCTGAAGAGGAACACACAAACCATAACCGCGTTTTTTTATGAACAGATGATGCCAAAAATATGCGTCAGTACTGTTTTTGTTTGCCCGAAAATTCCATTTTTTCACAGATGGCGAAGCACAACGGCCAAGACAACGGGAACCGGAGTACGACGTGGTTTGTGCGAATGGTGCAAAGTCAATGTCAAGATACGATGCTATGTATTTTTGTGTTGGACGGATCATCGCGGAAAAAGTGAAAACCGATAACGCACTCTGGTCACACGGCGGCAGGCACTGCGGAGGTCTTGCAGTGTAGGTAGGGTAAGATGGTGTAAAGCGCCTCAACATGACAAAACGATCCCCGTTGCCCTTAACACAGAAAAAATATGAATTTCAACTGTAAAATTTGCTAAACGAGTGCAAGCCAAAGCACGCGTAAACAACAATATCAAGGGGGCAACCCCGGCATAGTGGTTAACATTCTTACCTCTCTCGCCAAAGTCACGAGTTCGAATCTCACCCCCGGACAAGTTACGAAAATACACAAAAGGTATTTGAGTGACTACGACGGGATATGAACCAGCCCAGGGCTGAAAATCTCGATAGTAAAGGTTTATATTTATAAAAGAAATCGTTTTATAACGAACCTGATTTCGGTGATATCTGGCTTAAATTTTGATCAAATATCTTTGTTAACAAAATGAAATTTGTCGTTTTGAATAAGTTGTCGAGACTTGTTACTTCGTTAGTTTGGAAGCTTCAAAAATCAATACCAAAAACAAAGGTCTCTTTGCAATTCATGTTACTGAATTCGAAATCGAAAGATTGAGTACGCAGTTAAAAAAAAACATTTAATTTTCTATGTAAAAGGAAATGCTGGCATAAATTAATGGGATCTTTCATGTACATTAAGCCAGATTCGGTGGAATACGGTTTTTTGTATGAAAGCTTACAAACAATTTCGTTGCTTACGCTTGAAATTGAACGAGGGGAAATTTTACACGTTTATTAAAATTCACCTTTTTTTCTGTGTATGTTTTCTTAGTATTTATTTGATATTAAATGTTTCTAAGCGTTGTTGATTTAGCGAATGATGAAGTTGGGTACACTGGTGTTAATATGGGAACATAATAATTGGTCTGTAAACGAAAAAGTTAAAACGATTTTTTTCCTAAGAGGGCGTATTAGAGCTGTTTACCCCACCCACATCAGACTAATGGATCTTTCAAACTTGGATCGCTTGGAGTGAGTAGAAGTCTCCTTTCGTCTGTGTGGGTCATAAATTTCGCGTTTGAAACTAATGAGGGTTAGTTGCGTTCGCAGAGTAGGTCACTTTTTTGACGAAAGAAGGTTAAATTTTGATCTATTTCATACTGGATGGCTTCTTGATTTCTGATTTAAGTAAGCAGTCAAATGAAGGTTGGTTTCTTACAACGGATATGGATAAAGCTACTTTGGGTCAGGTCATTGAGAAAACTACGGCAGTCCTCAATTTATGAATAATTCGGTTGTTATTCGGTTCGTCATACGTTGTTATTTATTTGAGATCTTTTGCCTTCCAAGCAATAAGTTATTAAAACAACACAGATAGAAAGAAAAAAATAATTTTCTGCGTTATTTAATGCACGTGAAGGGAATGCTAGATTTGTCAGAAAATAAAAGGATATTTTATGTAAATTTAAGCCAGATAACTCCTGAATCTGGCCAGTTGTATGAAACATTGTTGTATGGCTAATGAAAAATTCAAACAATTTTGTTCTTTACGCCTCCTTTGGTTTGAAATTTAACGAGGGTAAATTTTATGCGCCTGGTAAAATTAACTATTCTTTTCTATAAATGATCAAAGATTCTAAGGATCTCAAGTCTCGGGATTGACTGAGTTCGCTCAAGAGAATCGAAATTCCAAGAGTAAGATTTAAGGATTAGCATTGGAATTCTATTAAAATTCAACAACTTAAACTTCAACAAACCACAAACCACGTGTTCAGCTACACGAATGACAGGTACAAAAAGTACGTTAAGTTGCTGTTTGCTTTAAACTACAAACTGTCATTCTGATTAAGCTTCATTCATTCTGATAAAGGTAGCCTGTGGCTACGAACCAATCTCACAAAATGTTTGATTTTTAAAAAAATACATCGCATTTGAATGAGTTTCATAGAACTCTTAAATTTGACTCAACATTTTACCAGTTGAATTGAGATTTAGAGTAATAAGATCCAGTGTTAAAAATTTGATTATAAATAAGACCCTATATTCGCAAACTACTCGAACAACATTTTTCAGAACTCATTTATGTTAGAGTGGTATGTTACATACCTGATTTACTCGAATGTTGAACAATTTACTTGGAACCAATACCAAGACATGATGTTTTTTTGCTATTTAAATTGCAGATTAAGAGTACAATTCTAAAAAGCTGATAACACAGGAATGGTTTTTCTTGTAAACGAATTTCACGCCGATTCACTTAAAGCCTGTCCACGTTAAATTTTGGACACTAAAATATTGCCAGAAAAAAAATACCTAGACATCATTCAACAAAACCGATTGTTTATTTCAGTATAATAGATGTATGATGTACATTTGTTTGCCTGAAATGAAATGTGAAAATAATCACATTGAAAACTTTGCAAAGATGGATTTAAGTTTTGGGACATGAATAAACTATTTACTGAAAGTTTTATAAGAAAAATAATTACATTTGCACTAGGAAAAATATGACGACCGCTTAGCTTCTGTCCTCAATCAGTGACGAGGATGTTTATTCGATTTTGGGTAAATATTAACATCCAATATTAGAATATGAACATTACCCAGATGTCGGTAAAAATTGTTTATGTTTATTATCATTGAATTTGACCGATATTTTGAGTACAGGGTGCGGCAGAAAGTAATGCGAAAATTTGTTCTATTACTTTCAAATCCCATTTTCAACTAATTCAAGCAATAATATCAACATTTTCGAGTGCAGTTATCTTTATAAAGTCCTTTTAAACAAATTCATTCAATGTGTTCTCCATTTTTATTAATAACATCCTCGAGCCAACGTCGGAAGCCAGAGCATACCTTTCGGACGTAGTCCTCCGACATTGACTGCCATGTGCTTGTTATGGTTGACCTCAGGGTTTTCACACTAGGGTGTGATGTTTTGCAGGCTCGTGCTTCAACATATGCCCAAATCGAATAATCCAACGGATTAAGATTTGGACTGCTAGGGGGCCACAAATCCTTCGGCCAAAACTTCATGTTATCGTTCAACCATTGTTGGGTTCGATTGGACGTGTGACACGGCGCTCCATCCTGCTGTAGGACAACGTGTTGGTCCTCGGAGAAGTTGGCCTTCACCTAGGGAAGCACTGGGTTCTTTAAAGTACCGATATACACTTCGGTATTGATTTTAACTCCAGCATCAATGAAAACAGGCGGCATTTTCAAACAGTTGGACGCCACCAAGCCAAACATCATGACACCAGCCGGATGTTTGGTTTGAAATTTGAATTTCGTTTTTTCGTTCTTCATTTTCTGCGGTGAAATGAACCGGTCCATGCAGCTGTTGGCCACAGCAGCGATGCTGAAAAGCTTTTCGTCGGAGAACAGGATTAACATTTTTTCCTTCTTCAACAAAGAAAGCAATCTCTTGGAATGAGTCACTTGTAGTTCCTTGACCCGGTCCATAATCAAGTGGCGTTTCACTCTGGCTCTGGAAGATGCATGCAGGTCTTCTTTGATGATTCTTCGCATGGATTTCTCCGAAGTATTAGCTTCCTTTGCAAGTTTTCTTATGGAACGCACCGGGTTGCGAGCAATTTTTGCACGGACCGATTTGATCACGTTCGGCGTGCGTGCAAAGCGCGGACGTTCGCTTCCCGGCTTCCGCTGCTTAGGACCATCCTATAACCAATAACGATAAACAGGAATCGCAAACGTACTCTGTGATTGACCCTCAGGCCATTTCAATTTGTTTCATAATTTTTGAACACATCGTGAATTGTCATTATAATTGCGCACACTAAGCTGAAAGTACCTAAAGATCGTTGAAAACTGCACATACCCAAATTGATTACCTATTATTGGGAATTGAAGGAAGATGAACTTTCAAAATAACCGATTTTTAATAGTTACTTTTGAATGAATATTGAGTATTTTTTAAGTTTTATTCTAAAGAACATACTAAAGACATGAAATTTACAATTTTTCCATTCAGATAAGTGTTCTAAATTCTGCACAGCAGAAACAACCGTTCAAAAGTATTACAGAAATATACGGGAATCCATTTACGAACGTTGTTATCACGCGGTACATCAAATATTTCTGTAACAGTGATTGATTTAAATATTGGTACACAAATAAACTATTTATTGAAAGTTTTATAAGGAAAATAAATACGTTTTCACTAGGAAAAATATGGCGACCGCTTCGCTTCTGTCCTCGATCAGTGACGAGGATGTTTATTCGATTTTGGGTAAATATTAACATCCATTATTGGAATATAAACCATACCCAAATGTCTGTAAAAATTAGTGTTTATTATCGTTGGATTTTACAAATATTTTGGTTATTGTCAACAAGCCCTAATTTTTGTTAAAATAAAAGCCGTTTTAAGTATTTTCATCGTAGCGTTCGGGTGATTTAGCAAACAACGAGGGAACAGCCTGAGCATTAAAAGATCTTGCTTTAATCTCTTGCATTAAGATCTTGTTATTAATGTTTGAAAATGATACTGATATTGAAAAAAAAATTGAGCTAACTATTCCATCTTATCATTATACTTTGGTTAAACGGAATTCCGCAAAATTTCGTTATCGGGTATGCTATCCGAAACGCAAGCGAAAACGAAAAAAACAAAATTTTAGCAGTTTAGTAATTAACGGAACTTTTCGATATAGCGTACACCCTTTTATGACCACATAACTTAATTCAACTTCTTTGGAGTCGTAAGCTTGGCGTTTCATAAAATCAAACTTTGTTCCTTCAATTTCAAAATCCATTCAGTATGGTACAAGGTAAACCACTTGTAAATAAATATGTTTCGTTCTTCTTCTGCAAAGCAAGATACTCTAAAGGAAAAATTGAAGTTCGTCAACACTGCCCTAAGCTCCGGGTCCACATGGGGTTATATACCTCTCATTGTAAAATAAATAGCAATTTCGGTTAAAAGTTCTATAAGATTATCACGAATTTTTGATTAATAGCTATCTAAAATTTTAGTTTATTTTATTTTTGTTTATTATTTATACACCTTGAGTATACATTCCTTAAGCTTTATATATTTTAAAAAATATGTTGACCTTGTTATGTCAATCCTAGAACTTGAGTGAAAGTGAACATTTCGGGTTAAATTTGTGGCGAGTCTTTGCGAAAATTTGTCGCAAATATCACAGTTTTCAGTACCGAAGATTGACTATTCTTCCAAAAGACGCATTTAGGAAATGAACCAGTACATAATGTATTAGCATGAAAGAAAATAACCACAACATATGACGTACTAATTGCATGGTTTATATGTATGCTTAGCAGCCATGGTTGTTATGCAATATTTCCAAAAACGCCTACGATGATTTGAAGAAAACCACGTCTGCCAAACCAATACCCGTCAGTCGAAATCTCGAATAACCACAACAACAGCTACTACGAACAACAAAACCAACCTAAGCCATACATTTTGTGTGAGGGGAATGCAAGCTTTCAAACCTCAACCCCCCTTAAAAACCGGTTTTTCCACTCTTAGGCTTTTCTTTACTGCAATTCGCATTCAGTTATAGAAGGTTTCATTCAATACGACGAAAAGATTTGATTTCTGTTCGTTGAAATCACAGTAACCTACAAACGGGTTCGAATGTTTTTGTTCTGCTTGTTCATTCCATCTTTCATCCTGCTAGGTCAGAAGCTTCCCGATAATGGCTCACTTGGACCTTGGAGCAGATTTCAATGGAAACGCAATAAAACTATCTTGTCATTATCACCGAGCGTGTAAGTTTGAACAATTGAATTAGCACCTCCCGTCTCGGAACTTCAATATCGTAATCATTTTAACCCGATAACCTTCAGCCGGGAAGTACATGCGTAATCACCAAGCTTATAATAACGATGATCGCTTTTTCAATATCTTCGTTAGGCTTTCCTTGCCCGCACACATCGTTTTTCGTCGGCGTTCGTCATCGTTGGCTTATGTTTATATCCGTCAACAATGATGTAACCATTAGATCCAGCATAAAAGTGTCGTTCTTCCTCACGCAGAACAGTGTTTGGGCGGGCGTTCGTACCACCTTCCTAGATTCGCTCGAAATGGAATGTAAACATATGCATATGAGTTCGTTTCAAGAAGTAAATCAACATCAGTAGCGTCGTTCGAAAGAAACCTCACGGATGATGGAATGTGTATGGTAGACAACTATTACGCATTTTTTTGCTGTTACCTCACGACATTCGAATAATAATAGAATTCTTGCTAGAAGTTGAAGACCATGAAGAAATTTTTTTCGGCATATCCCAGAAAATGCTCGTACATACTAGGTTTCGCAGTTGCAGACATTTTTTCGATTTTAATAATTTTAAGTTTATTGACGGCAAATAAACTGATGTTGCCTGTTCTTGTGTAGTCAATGTAGATGTTTGTCTTTTAATTATGTGGTTAGAGAAGTACTTATTGCTGTTATCTTACCTAAATATTCCATATGAACAATGGATATCTATAGAAATTTTCATTTCTAATGCACGAATCTAATAATCCGACTTACCATCGACCTATTTCTTTCTGTTCCACATTGCTTTGATTCGAAGTTGTCTATCTCTTCTGAAGGAAAAAGCAAACCAAAACGAACCGGCAAACTATTTCCGGTGAGTTTCCCTTAAATTAAGGTGCCACTCCCGGTCTATAATGGATCCCCTCTAATGGGGTTTATCGGTCCTGGCGTTCATTTTCGTATAATAGAAAGAAAAGATAAGATTTCAGTGCAACAAAAGGCGTGTCTCTGTTGGTGCGCTTTCCTCGTGACAGTTGCTAGTATGATAAGAATGAATGACTCCGTGGAAAGAAAGAATTTCGCCTACTGTGCTTCTCATCCTTATACAAAATCAATTTGTGTGAATTCACTAAATAATGGACTAGTGATAAAAATCACGAATAATGTTCAAATATGTTCTAATGTGGGCCTATGGATCTAGAATTGAGTCCATCGCTATAAATCACCCCCCCTCTTTTTATTTTTATCAAGTTCGTATGTCTTTTGATCCATGTATATATGTGGTTCCAGAAAAAAAAGAATAAACAAATATTCCCGTTCAATTAAGCCTAGTTTTCCTAATGTAGGCTTATGTATTTATTTTAATAAATATGCAACGAATGTATTTTAGAACATTTTTTCATGAGGGGTATTAAAAATCTATACATATACATTAGATGACGGGTTGATCTATGTAAATTGAAACTAATGGAGATCTGATCTGAATCAATAGGTCAGTGTTACACATCTCCGCTGTATCTACGATTTTTTTAAATTCGCTTTCTGAAATCATTTCAAGTGAAAAATCGTTATCAATTTATGTCACAAGTAGGCATTTCTTTGTCAAATGGATATATAGGTGAAAAATTACGCTAGAAACATGGTATGCAGTAAAAACAATCGGTATGAAAAAAATATATAACGTTCATACAGCACATCGATCATGCTGTCTTGGCCTTGAAAAGAGAGCAATCAAAATTTGGATTTTGAAAAACTGTTTCTTTTGAAAAAATCGTTGTTGTTCAACGTTTGGCTTCATACAAATTTACAAGCTGCTTTTTCATGAAATTTCAATGCTTATTACTTATAGTATATTAACTTACTGCGGGCTTTGAACTTAGTGTTAATAATGACCGCCCGAGGTTGCTACTCCGTTACTGCCAGATCAACTGTTATTATATAGAGAACCAACAGATGATGCTTGGGATTAACAAACATCCTCAATGTGTAAAAACTGATGATCTTAAACTAAGGCAATATCGGCGCCGTCCACACCCGAATGCAGGAAGAATAAAAGCCGTGAACACCTCTGTACATCAACGAGAATGCTCTGGCATGTTGGATATCAGGATTGGGTGGCAGCAGGGTTTGTTTTGGTTAATGATAATTTAAAATATAAATAAAATATTAGTAACGATTTCCGATTTGAACCGATTTTTATCAACAGTACGGACCACCAACAACGGCCAGCAACTCCCGGCGAACCATGTTATCTCAATGGGAAGCAGCTTTATTATTATTTTTCTGTGCTCACTCGATCACTCGCGCCACCAACAATTGATAAGATGTGGCCCAGTTAGAATTGGAACATAGACTATTGTGCATTTTCGGATATACGTTAACAAAATAGTATTCTGTTTTAACTAAAATGTTCGACTTTATGTGAACTTTGGAGGGAAAATCCAAAAAAAAAAAAAATACATAATTGAAATTTGTGGACTTTTCCCGGAATATGTTTCATAAATCGCCGCACATTATTCTCATCCATCATTTTGGCAATCTTATTCCACTTGGTTCTCAAATCATTGATATTTTTGACGACACTGCCATTCACCTTGAGCTTCCTCTTCATAATAGCCCAAATTCTCTGGTCAAATTTGGAAAATTGACAGGCAGTCGTTGTGTAGCCACCTGTTACCTCATGGTCAGATGCTAATAGGCGGTCCGGAAGATTCGATGAGCTACATCCCCAACTTTAAACATAGTGTTAATGGTACAAGATGCGCACTTTTAAGGAAAAAGGCTCAAGGAAGGTCAAGATTTGTTACAGAATGTGTAAAAGGTATGGGAAAAATTGTGACCAAGGGGGGCTGATAAATCTAAAAAAAATAGCGGACGTCATATTTGAATTGTCATTAAATGGATATGCACCAAGTCTTATTAAATTAGAAAATTATTTAATTTATAAATCTTTCACATAAAAAGTGAATTTCTTTGGATTATCCTTTGAATCGGAAAACCTTTTAGCTGAAACTTGATTTTCTGAAATAAAGGGTGATACGGTCAAAATTTGGTCAAGGGAAAACGCGTGTAAATCGGTGAAATCGTTTATTTAAAAAATCAAATTAAATTTCATTTTCAAGTTCAATTAGTATAAAATTCAGGAAAAATATTCAGTTAGGCTTCCGCTTTTCCAAATCCGAATTGCCGGGCCTTACGCTTGACCCCTGCCATCAGGTTTTGTACAGCCACCTTGTCCACCTTCTTCGCCGCAGAAAGCCAGTTTGCCTTGAATTGCTGCTCGTCCTTAGCAGTTTTTTTGGTCTTCTTTAGGTTCCGCTTGACAATAGCCCAGTATTTCTCAATTGGGCGGAGCTCTGGCGTGTTGGGAGGGTTCTTGTCCTTGGGAACCACCTGCACGTTGTTGGTGGCGTTTCCCCTTCATTTTGCCGTATAAAACTCCTGTCCCGGAAGCTGCTTGTAGTCGGCTTTGACGTAGGTTTCGTCGTCCATTACCACGCAGTCAAACTTCGTCAGCATCGTCGTGTACAGCCTCCGGGATCGCGCTTTGGCCGTCGTATTTTGTTTATCATCGCGATTTGGAGTCACTACCATCTTGTAAGTCGATAGTCCGGCTCGTTTTTTGGCTCGATGCACGGTTGTAGACGATACACCCAGCTTATTTGCGGCATCTCGGAGAGATAGGTTAGGGTTTCGCTTGAAACTACCGGCAACTCTCTTTGTCGTCTCAGCGGCTTCCGGTTTTCGATTTCCCCCCGATCCAGACTTCCTGGCTGTCGACAAACGTTCCCCAAACACTTTAATTACATTTGTAACGGTTGATTTGGCAACTTTTAGCGATTTTGCCAACTTTGCGTGCGAGTAGCTCGGATTTTCGCGATGCGCGAGCAAAATTTTGATACGCTGCTCTTCTTGCTTGGACGGCATTTTGACAACTGAAGAGTGAATTCCAAAATCATAATAGGAGCAACTTTCTACACACCCACACACCTTCAAAATGAGGGGTGTTCAGGTTTTTTAAATGCAAAATTGAAAGAAATACGTCAAGTTGATATTGACCAAATTTTGACCGTATCGCCCTTTAGGTACAAAGCAATGAACCTGTGTAACAGGTATTGTCTTTGCGTGGCTATAGAACTCCTCGAGTTCTTCTGGCATTTTTGCATACTGTTCAGCTGATATGAAGTAGAAGTTCAGTTTTGTAATACTTTTATTTGACTGTTCAACTGCCCAGTCGTATAGTTCTAGAGGAGTTTTGATTGTGTTTCCATTATCTTGAGCAAGACTTGCTCTCTTTGCCATTCACTTGAAATTACCACCAATAGCATTTCATGGACCTTTCCCATGAGACGTTTCAATTCATACATGGACTTGAAATTGCACACACTGACAAAGTTTTTTTTGTTCTTATAATGGGCCGCTGCTCCATCTGACATGAAAATAATTTTTGAACAATATATTGAATTTTGTGTAATGAAATCTAGCAGTTTTGATATAAACAACTGAACTGCTATTGAGTCATGGGTCATGGAGTCATCAGATATTATGATAAAGCTTTTGTTTACCAATTTATTTTCCTTTTTGTAATATACTTCAAAGGTTTGGTAATACAGGATCAACCACCTGATTGTATTATCACTAAAGTTTAAAAAATAATAATTTAAAAATAAGCCCTTTCCAAATAGTAGCCTTGATTTTTCAAACATTCAAAGACCCTTTAAAAATCCAAATTGTCCAAAAAATTTTTGTTTGAAATACTTTTTTTTTCCTCAAAAGTGCCCATCTTGTGATGTATGGCGAACTTTTAGACGATTATATTGCCTATATTAGAAAAAAATCCAATAAAAAAAGATAGCTATTTTTTACAAATCGACTTTAAATTTTCAAATATTTTTTTTTAGCGTGTTAGAATCGATTTACAATTTTTACAATTTTTTTCATCAAAGTTAAGACAATTTTCTAAAGTCACCGATACATCACTTTTTTGTAAGTCGTTTCCTTTTTGAGTTATGTTGACATGAAAAATTTGTTGCTAGAAAAACTTTTTTCCTTAAAAGTGCCTTGCATTGTATGGCAAACTTTTGAACAATCATATTGCCAATATTAAAAAAAAATTGTCCAATTCTAAGATGGCAATTTCTTGCAAATGGATTTTAAATTTATTTACTTTTAGCGTGCAACAATCGATTTTGCAATTTTAACATTTTTTTCATAAAAGCTTAGACCATTTTCTAAAAGTCACCGATGCATCACTTTTTTGTAAGTCTTTTCCTTTTTGAGTTATGTTGATTTAAAAAAAATCGAGGCCCTTTTCAAATGCTAGTCTAAAAATTTTGAAAAAAAAAACAAAGTATGCAAAGTTGCTTGAAAAGACATAGTCTACACACCCACAAAGTTTCATTGGATTCTGAGAGGGTGCTGCCAATCACGAAGACGAGTTGGCGTGAAATTCGTCTTTTGTTTATGTGAATGTCAAGTTTATTCATGAATCTCCAAATAGACTGTGTCATTCGATAAATTTTCATTTAAACTTGTTTGCAAACATGATTGTTGCTGGGTTGATTCCTTAGAAAACCTGCTGTTTAGCTGAACTGCTTGTACACCAGAAATTGAACACAGGCTTAGTCTTCTAGTCGCACTTCTACTATTATTAATTTAGAGTTTGCGATGCTTGGTAGCATTTTTGTATTAGTTAGAATGTTTGGCTGGTACACTTATGCCCAGGCCGTTGAGCAATTTTCTTAAATGAAAAATCCCTATAGCAAACCAAGAATTGAGCCCAACGACTTTCAGCATGGTGTTGCTTTGTGGCTGTGCCTTTTATTTACTGACTTAAGGGAGGACTCAGACCCAGTTGCATTTCATTCAGCAGCTAAATTTTTTTTCTAACTGGTTCATTTTATTCTGAATTTTTATCTCGGTAATATAATTATCCTTGGTTCGAGTACTACTTTACCCATGCCCTTTCGCTAAATTTTTAATACTTCTATTCTATTTTCAACTTACCGTACACTGACGGAACTTTCAACACTTTCTGTTCATAACTTTTATTCTAGCAAGCATTACTAACTATCCACTCTTGGTGCCTCATGGTGTTGAGCGAACATCTCCTTCTACATCAATATAAGTATTGGGATCGGGAAGCTCTCTATTTTTTTTCATTCGTTTTTTTTCTCTGTTTGTTGTTTTGTTTCTTGACAACGAGATGTTTTGCCGTATCTCCCGTCGTTGTCACTCAAATCACCTCTTCAAGTGTCTTCGTAACTTGTCTGGGGGTGAGATTCGAATTTATCGAATTCGAAACTTTGGTGTAAGTGATATGGATGTTAACCACTATGCCGTGGTTGTCCCCCGTATTTTCTGGTCAATGCCACCAAAAGGCTGTTCCCGTAGAACCTGGTATTTGGAAAATGCTAGGTTACATATGGAATAGCCTTGGAAGTCGCCTATGTGCCAGCGTGGGACTCTCAATTTAACTGTGCGCTATGACCCTACGGAAAGCTCGGAGGTTGGCATGAGGCCTTGAAACAACTAGTGAAGACCAATGCGACGAAACAGGTCTAGCAAGTGGAAACTTGGTACGTGGAACTGAAAATCCCTCAATTTCGTCAGAAGACCCCGCATACTGTCCGATGTACTAAAGGATCCCATAGTTGCACTTCAGGTGGTGGTTCGAAATAATATACCAGAGCTGGCAAAGAATGTGCAGTCAGAGGATCAAGGGTCGGTTCTTCTATTTCTGCATTATCAATTTCGGAAAGGCTGATGATGCTAATAATGCTTTTTACGTGCAGCACGGGTCCTCCCTTTGCTCAGTCGGTGAAGGAGCAGCTTCAAAGCAAAACCATGCTGGAGGCGGCTGGTGCGATTCCGGATCTGTCCAGGAATTTTTCGTTAAGGAAAATTTATCGACTCGTTGGGCATGGGGTATGATTGTACTTGCCACTCATTCATACTATTGCAAAAATGGAATTGAGAGCAAGCAATAAGCAAATTGTGAAAGCAATAAGCTTGAAATGCTAAATAAAAGAAAGAGAGAGGTTTGAAAAAGATTGAATGAAATTTTCAAAGCTTGACGCTACGAAATCTGTTCTGAATCTTATAAAGAACGTTTGCAAGAAAGTATATACTACCGCTGGATTGATAATATTGAGAGCACTCACTTGATGTTAACAGTATATCCAATATAAACTGAATTTCCAAAACATGTCTATTAATTTTACGGCAAAACTGGGTGCGTCCACGCTTTCTGGGCAGTCTATATCAAATCAGCCATCGACGACGCAGCTCAGAACGTCTTCAGGTACGTGGAATAGAGCCCTTGGAACGATTGGTTCGTCGAGAGAAGTGTAGAGAGGTTTTAGAGAAGAAGGACGCAGCGCGGGCTGTAATGCTGCAGCACGAGACTCGATCGAACGTGGACCGTTATAGACGAAAGAGAAAACAGCAGACCCGCCTATTTCTACGGGGGAAATGCCGCCTGGAAGATGCGGAGTTGAGGAAATGGAGCAGCTGCACCGCACTCAAGAAACGCGAAAGTTCTATCAGATGAACACATTTCGCAAAGGCTCTGTGCCACGAGCCGAAATGGCATTCTGATGAATGTACGTGAGTTGATTGATAGGTGGAAAAAGCACTTAGACAAACACCTGATTGATGAAGATGATATAAAGGGCGATACGGTCAAAATTTGGTCAATATCAACTTGACGTATTTCTTTCAATTTTGCATTTAAAAAACCTGAACACCCCTCATTTTGAAGGTGTGTGTGTAGAATGTTGCTCCTATTTTGATTTTGGAATTCACTCTTCAGTTGTCAAAATGCCGTCCAAGCAAGAAGAGCAGCGTATCAAAATTTTGCTCGCGCATCGCGAAAATCCGAGCTACTCGCACGCAAAGTTGGCAAAATCGCTAAAAGTTGCCAAATCAACCATTACAAATGTAATTAAAGTGTTTGGGGAACGTTTGTCGACAGCCAGGAAGTCTGGATCGGGGGGAAATCGAAAACCGGAAGCCGCTGAGACGACAAAGAGAGTTGCCGGTAGTTTCAAGCGAAACCCTAACCTATCTCTCCGAGATGCCGCAAATAAGCTGGGTGTATCGTCTACAACCGTGCATCGAGCCAAAAAACGAGCCGGACTATCGACTTACAAGAAGGTAGTGACTCCAAATCGCGATGATAAACAAAATACGACGGCCAAAGCGCGATCCCGGAGGCTGTACACGACGATGCTGACGAAGTTTGACTGCGTGGTAATGGACGACGAAACCTACGTCAAAGCCGACTACAAGCAGCTTCCGGGACAGGAGTTTTATACGGCAAAAGGAAGGGGAAAGGTAGCAGATATTTTCAAGCACACGAAACTGTCAAAGTTCGCAAAGAAATATCTGGTTTGGCAAGCCATCTGTACCTGTGGCTTGAAAAGCAGCATTTTCATAGCTTCCGGGACTGTCAACCAAGAAATTTACGTGAAAGAGTGTTTGAATAAACGTCTGCTGCCTTTCCTGAAGAAACACGGTTGTTCCGTACTGTTTTGGCCGGATTTGGCATCTTGCCATTACGGTAAAAAGGCCATGGAGTGGTACGCCGCCAACAACGTGCAGGTGGTTCCCAAGGACAAGAACCCTCCCAACACGCCAGAGCTCCGCCCAATTGAGAAATACTGGGCTATTGTCAAGCGGAACCTACAGAAGACCAAAAAAACTGCTAAGGACGAGCAGCAGTTCAAGGCAAACTGGCTTTCTGCGGCGAAGAAGGTGGACAAGGTGGCTGTACAAAATCTGATGGCAGGGGTCAAGCGTAAGGCCCGGCAATTCGGATTTGGAAAAGCGGAAGCCTAACTGAATATTTTTCCTGAATTTTATACTAATTGAACTTGAAAAAGAAATTTAATTTGATTTTTTAGATAAACGATTTCACCGATTTACACGCGTTTTCCCTTGACCAAATTTTGACCGTATCACCCTTTAAGTGATGAGTAGGATGTTATCCAACGGCTAATGAATAACAAGACCACTGGCATTGATCGTTTTGGAGCTGAAACATCAAGATAGGCCCAGAAAAGCTGTCCATCTATCTGCTTCGGCTGATAGCCCTAATCTGGGAAACCGAATAGCTACCGGAGGAGTGGAAGAAAGGGGTTGTAGGCCCCATATGCAAGAAAAGAACTATCAAGCGATCACAATCCTAAATGCCGCCTACAAAGTGCTATCCAATATTATCTTCCGTCGTTTATTACCAACATTAAATGAGTTCGTGGGAAGTTATCAGATCGGTTTCCCCGACGGGCGCACGACAACGGACCAGATCTTCATAGTTGGACAAATGCTTCAAAAATGGCATGAAAACCAGGTCCCGACGCATCGAACTGTTCATCAAGTTGAGGGCGCGTTCGACAGTATCGACCGAGAACGACCCGGAAAGTTAACACGGAATAATCAAGTTAAAGATGGTCATTTCGTAAATGATCATTTTTTGGAACGCAAAGGGTGTTCGCTTTGTACAGCTTTGTTTGCACGAAATAATCTATTGCATTTTTCAATTTTCGAGTTGCTGCAACTATAAGCAGAATCTGTAAACTGTACGAGCGACAAAATTCTGCCTTGAAAAATGATGAAATACTTGCGTAGCTTATGAGGAAAATTATGATTGTGTGTGCATATATTTTAAGAGCGGACTAAATCATAAACTGTAACTCTGGTCAAACGTAAATAAACACACACTACTGGTACGGAGTGCGGCTGTCCTAGCAATCAAACTTTTGTGTCTGCCTCATTCACAATCGATGGCCTAATTCTTCAAAAATATGTTTCCAACCAATCGATGTTAATGCGAATCACTCTCCAATGTATCATTTTCTGGTGTATTATTTTTAGCCGGTAGGCAGCATACATGATGATTTTTCTCGGTTCATTTTCTCTGGTTCACAATTTCCTCACGTTTTATTATTATTATCTTGAGCTGGTAGGAAATCATGTTGTACAGTAAACAAAGAAGCTAGCATGCTTCATCGTCATCATTTCACTTCCCGTCTTTTCAAACGACTTTGACTCATTTTTTTTTCTTGTTACTAGTTGCGATTTACATTTCAGTCCAAAGTCGTTGCCAGAGCAGCAGAAACAGCTGTTGATTGATATTTATAACCTTTTACTACCGGTGAGGTGTGTGGCACTCTTCCGTCGAGCGACGAATGGTGGGAAAATTTCACACCTTTTTTCCGAAACACGACGTGTTACGTGGGAGGTGGGATTTCTATTACTATCGTAGTTAAGTTACGGTGTTCTGTATGGTGTGTAAAAGTGTTTTATTTTAAGAAAATTGATGGAAATGTTGAATCGTTTTAGCTTGCATACTAAGCTGCGTTATTGACTTTCATATACGTCTGAAAGTGTTGTCAGTAGATAATATGAGCATGAGCATGATTGATCGCCCGAGGTTGCTACTCTGTTATTACTAGATCAACTGTAATTACACAGAGAACCGGGTAAATGGTTCGTTTTGGTAAACGATACGCTGAATGCTATTAGTGCCAATTTCCGATTTGAACAGATTTATATCCAACATCAAGGGGCTACTCGCAAAGTGTGATAGTGGTCTACTTGATAATAATGAATTACTTAATTAATTATGATCTATTATATTTCACTTTTTGTGGTTTGGAAGCAACGGTTCTTAGAAAAAGTTTGGCCAACGCTTGTGAGTAAGAAATAAAAACGCTTTGCCCTGCATTTTACCTTGAACGTTTTTCCCACTCTTACTACTGCACTTGCAAACTCGTAGACTTGTCGTCTGTCATCCGCTGAGATCCGATATAAATAGAGAGAACGTAGGGAAACAAAATCTTAAAAGTTGAACCCTCATACGGTTCTGCACCTTCATCCACCATCCGATTGTCAACCAGAGTGGCAAATTTGAATCCCTTTGTTATGTTCTTCCGTCTCTGCCGATGTATCTCGGAATTCACGTCTGGTGCTTTGTCTCCACTCAATTGCTTTCCCTTTCTTTCAACATTAGCTTCATCGTCTGGCTAGTTTAACATTGTCTGTGGGTGATCTTCCCGAATGGCATTCCAAATTCAATCCAATCTAATTAAATTTAGAATTTTCTACCGACGGGACACACTTAATCAATGAAACTAATTTTTGTCTTTCCTTTGTTATCTCATTGCAGCCGATGCCCTCCGATGCTGGCGATGTTCGTCGGACGCTTCAACGGCAGCCTTCTGCGATGACCCATTCACCCAGGACATCATCACCGAACAGCAGCGGCGTTGGAGCTTCGTTGACTGCAGCTATCCACCCGGAACGGGATCGTATCCGTTCAACCAGCAGCAGTCCCAAACGCGGGCCGTGTGCAAGAAGATGAAGCAGATCAGTAAGTAGAATACCTATCAAGAAAACGACGACATTTACTCTTTCTCACTTATTATCATCAGATTGGTGTATGATTTGGTTCTAGAAGCATTGTATATCTAACAGACTTGGCCATAATTCTTCTCTTGAATATTATATATTAGAACGACCTGAAGACATACTTTACGGTGTTACTTTACCAGTTTTTACGGTGGCTCAGGTTGAATGTTGGTAAAAGCAAAACATCTAAATTGCTGCTTGGTTTATCCTTAAACGTAATTAAAACATAATCTACTTCACACGAAATCTTCCCCCTTTATAGTGTGACAGGCACATGAAAGGTACCGTGACAAAATCAATTAGCTAATGAAACCATTAGCTCTTTTACGAATGGTGGTATGGTTAACGGCAGGAATTGAATGAAGAACTATAGACAACATTAAAATGGGATTGTGCATGATATCAGACTCATTACATTATGAAAGCTTTTTAAGGGTGATTTTATGGTTCGCCATACGGTCAAATAATTAGACTAAACAGTATGCAAAGCCCAGGTGCAGTCTATTTTAATTAGATGTTTTCGAGGTTATTTTGAATTTTCATTTTGTGTGGTTTGATTTCAATTTTTCTTCGCTAATTTGTACAGTACAAGAAACCAGAAATATCGAAACCTGTGGCTATCGACTTTATATAGGTATATCGAATTGCAAACCTTACTATAGACTGTTCCAGAAAGTATAAACACACTTTCAAAATAACAAAAAAGTCATGTTTTTTTAGTTTTAATCATTTTATTTGGCAAATCAATTTTGAATTTTTTTTTATGATATTTTACTCTCGTTTAATCAAAATATTTAATCATGGCCAAGACTTCTAACTTTTGCTCGAACATGACCCATTAGCTTCTGCACAGTGGTACTTCCCGCCATTTTGACCACTTTTGGCCAATCTTTTTAAAATTTTTGGATGGCGTCCGCTGGTTTTATGAATTTTCGAATCTTTGCTTTGGTTAAAGCCCAAAAAGACTCGATTGACCGTGCGTCCGAGCAGTTCGGCGGATTCATGTCTTTCGGCACGATACATACATTTTAACTTTTGTACCAGTGTCCTTTGCGTAATGACATGACGCCAAATCAGGCCAAAACACTACTTGACCTTCGTGCTGCCTGATCATCGGCAATAATCGCTTCTGGAGACATTTCTTAACGTATTTCTGAGTGTTCATTGTCTCCGTTGTGATGTACGGACTAGATGTTTTACCACACTCGCATATTGCCTACCAAACCATAACTTTCTTACCGAATTTTTCGGTAAAAATTGCCATCTCCGTTTCGGGGATGTCTTTGTCTTCGCTTACAGTATAGAATTGTGGTTCGGGAAGCGTTTTGCAATCTAGTTTTACATCACGTTTCATCGTCCATTATTATACAGCCAGAATTTCTACACAATAACGAATTGTAGAGTTTGCGGGCCCGTGGTTTCACGGACGTGGCCTGTTTTGGGTTCCTTTTGGGTTTTTTTCTGCTTTCGGTATGTTTTTGGCCCAAGTCTTTCTTTGGCACGCATGACGTTACTCAGGCATCCCTGATCTTTTTATCGATATCCGGACTAACAGGACCGGATTTCTGACCACTCTTCGGTGCATCTTCAAACGTACACTGTTCTCTATATTTTCGAATCGCAGATCGTACCGCTCCGACGCTTACACCCTCCACTTTGGCCAATTTTCTCAAGGAGAGTCCGCTCACAGTGCACCATTTGCCCTCAATCTGTCGTTCTGGACATTGTGGGATTGTTGCAAGACGAATAACTTTTTGTCGGAAAAGATAAATTCTTCCCCATTGTGCCGCGACAAAAGCAGACTTGCTCTTGAAAGCTTGGAATCCGAGATAATTTTGAAGTATTTTGTGCATTGACGATCTTGAAACATTCAGATCTGCGGCTTTAACAACTCGTGCAGTCCGCACCGTACGAGTACGACCGGAACTCTTCCGGTCATCCAACGAGCAGGTGTCACGGTACCTTCGGATGGTTTGGTACACAAAATCCTGCTTTACTCCGTGGTTTTTCAAATTTCTGAAAATAGCGCCCGGGCGCTCACCTTTAAAAAACTTTTTTATCACCACAACACGAAACTCCTTCATCGCTGGTAAAAGATAAACACCGAATGAAAACAATCAGACATAACCTAAAATCGATTGTATAAACATAGTGCAAAACTACACCAACACACACACACGTGAAGCATGTTGAGTAGTTGCACGACAATGACGTCTATATAAGGTCTGGCCCAGTAGCCACAACGATATTAGCGAAATGAGCAAAATTCGCTCATGACACTAATACCACTGCACTCCTTGCGCACGCTACACAAAAGCTCGGAAAGTGCTACGTCATAGTATTTATTTTGATCCGTTCGCTCCGTGATTGTTTATTGTATGCGCTATAAAATTTAATTTTTCAACCGATTTCAGCCTTCCGATGATAAAAAATTGGCTCTATGTCGATACTCGATTGTCAAGTCTCAGCGTTTGAAGGTTAAATTCACTATAAATGATCCATGTTATTGGGAGGAAATGCTTCTGCTCAATAAATGGCATTTGTATCATGATTATTTCCACAATTCAGCATTTATAATAAACGTTGGAACCGATTTTTTTTATCTGAACCTATGCCCGACAATAGAAAGATCAATAGTGTTACGTCATCACTCGTCGGCTCAGCAATGTTTACATTATTTTTGCTTTCAATACAAGCAAGCAGTGCGTTGACCCAGACCTTATGTAGACGTCATTGGTTGCACGACATCAATGCAAGGAAAAAGTGTATGAGAATATATTGAACACGGTGTAATAGATATCGCAGCAAGCGCTGTCCGTGTAGCGACAAAATTACATTCTTTAGCCTCACAGGGGTCGTCTTGTCATACCAAATGAAGATTGAACATCAGCAACAATTTATTTATTTATTTCGTCAACCGACGTTTACTAGTAAATTATGGGGACCCTCCCCTGGATTGGGGCAAAAATAAGGCAAAGTTTGTATTTTTTTTTTGTGGGAGAATGAAAAAGCGTACGAACTTCCGATTTGACGATTAAAATTGATTATTATTCAAGATTTCAAAGAAATAAAAAAAATGTGAAAATTCAAAATGGCGACTACAAAATGGCGATTTCCGTAAGCCTCTGCGCGCAAAACATGTGGCGACAACTTCAAGCCTGCAGCCTCTTGTAGTAGACAGAAATTAAATCTAGCTATCATTTCTAAATGATAATGAAATTTTCTAAATTTCAGACAATTTTAACTTAAACGCATTGCATCATTTGAACTGGAAAGTTTAATTTTTCGCTAATTTTTTTCATTTCAACCGTGTTCAAAAAATATAAATAATTAATAATTAATGCCAATTTTTAGTTCAAGCCATACAAAAAATTATTACCTTTCAAACTGTTATTTGATGGAGGGAATCGGATAAATAGTTTTGAATTTTCACATTTATTTTTATCTTTTTGTATCTTTTTGAAATCTTGAATAATAATCAATTTTAATCGTCAAAACCGGAAGTTCGTACGCCTTTTCATTCTCCCACACAAAAAAAATACAAAGTTTGCCTTATTTTTGTCCAAATCTAAGGGAGGGTCTCCTTAACAGATATGTACAGATATGTCAATAGTTTAGCTGTGTTAATTATAAGTGGCCCTAATTGGATTTAAAGGCCCATATAGTATAGCCCAATAGTTCGTCCAGCAGTGATTAGTTATGAATAAATTTCTGTATCTTCGTTGCGGGAAAAGTATGTAGAAATTACATTTAAATAAAATTTCATTGGAACCAACTCGATGCAAAGCGATGTCGTGAACAAATGAAACCATTTTAAATTCACGACGTTTGAATATTGATGAGCATGCATCGCTCCTTATATAATGATAGAGGAAGCACTGCCGATCCTAATTTTCGAAAAGCATATAAAAGAAATTGCTTTTGTACTGATTCTATTCGGTCAATATGTGTGTTATGACATGGGAATCAGATAGTGCTACAATATTCCAGAATAGACCTAATATAAACAAAATACAGTGTTAAAGGGTGTCCCACATCGACTTGCATGCAACGCTACAGAAAATTACCCAGTTGACCGATCCTTTTTAAACTTTCATATAAGAAAATATAACCCATTAGTAAGCTTTTGGCGTATTTATTTCATTCAACTTCGATACCATTATTGTACGCTCAAACCCAACGCTTAACACCACTCCTTAGGTTCTGTGAAACATCTGGCTGCAGCTTCGTCTGTACGGAAACCCACTTTTACTTCATGTCTTCCTCAGATTTGATCTCCTTGGGATACTTCCGTAGTGCCTGGGGAAGATGGGTTCATGTCCCTTGGTGCGAAAATGGCCCCGTTGGCTTCGTACCACTCCAGGACAACATTTGTATAGTGGCACGAAGCTAGATTTGTTCCCGAGGGCCCTCGTGTTGCTTCAACAGAGGAAGCAGACGCTTCTGTAGACGCACCTTGAGGTAGATCTCCCCGTTTACAGTCCCGGTAGTCACGAACGGCGCACTCCGTTTGCTATATCATGTATTTTTTGGTAAACTTTGAAAGTTTCTGCTTACTTCCTTCCTCCGGAACACCAAACTGATGCTAGGCGGTGAACCGTATTTTGCCGTTCGTCATGATTTGGAGCCATCTGCACTTTGTACGTTTGCAGTTCCTCCTCGTCCTTTCCTCTCGGAACGAAAGACTTAGACAGATACAACTTTTTGGCCACATTCCTGACCGAAGCATTGGGATTCCGTTCACTAATAGAACATCCATTCTGAACGCATTTCTCCTTTCCTAGGCTTTTCGAAAACCATGTGTAAAGTATGTGTATTTAATTCTGGGATATGTTGATGTCTTCCTGATTTATTATTTCGTAAAATGTCATCAACATCCTTACTACAGGTTTCCCCAAAAATATCCCGGGAGTGGCCAATATAGCCAATGGCTTTTTCAAGTCTGTCAAAATCGTATTTATGAAAAATCCTACCGCATGGCATGTTTTGGAGTAACATAGTAAATGGTCTCTGCTACAGGATCCCCCGGGGACATTCGGGTAGTTCCGGGAATAGCCAATATGGTCAAGGATCCACTTTTAATTTATGATAAGGTCTTCCGTTCGAGCTTCTGTTGAATCCTCTTGTCGCTTAAAACGGTTGTACGGTCGGAACCAGAATTCCACTCGATGGACTCTCCCTTTTCCAGAAATGCCAGAATCCTGTAAATGTTTAAGCGATCGTATCCGGCTGACCCGAAGTGGGCCACGATGGCCGACTTTTATATGCCCGGATGGGGCAAGCAGTACGAAAAAACCCTAGATCGATACATAGATGTTTCACTGCTCTCGACATAGCTGCCGTAAACAAAACTGATAAAACTGCCAAATTTGTGAACAGCTGGGTCCACCAGGTGGCAGGGCAATCGCTTTAAAATTGGAACATTTAGTAGCTTTTTTAATGCAATCCTACATGTGTCCCTCTTGTGAAGTTGAGTTTCCAGATCAGAACGTTAATCTCTTAGTTGTCAGCAGAAATGAGCTCAAGAGAAATTCAACCAAACAAACTCTTTAGTTGGGTAAATCAATTTGGTCATCCTGAAAAGGACGGATTTTAGTTGTTGAGGGAGAAGTTTGTTCAGCTTCTCACCGTTGAGGTTGGCCAGCTGGTCTTCTTGTTGTCACGGGCGGCGATTCCTGCCAACTCGAGTACTTCAGCGGCCAAGATAATCTTTCAACTAATTTGTAGTAGCAGACAATTTTTGAACGCTGCAGTAAGTCCGAAAACGCCTTGGATTTTTTCCCTAGACCATAAAACAATAATAATCTGAACTACGGTAATGGTCGGTGGTGGCAGCCCTGACAGGTTTCTCTGTATTTGCTCCATAAAATATAAAATCATGCATTGATGATGGGCATCGGAAAAGCTCTCAATAGAACACTAATTTTGATCGTTTTATGATTGCGAAAATAATTGAAAAATAACTCTTGATAGATATCAGTATTGGTAGTTAGAAAACGGACAGTATTTAGTTTGTGTCTTGTAGAAATGTAGAAGCAGGCTATTTTACAAAAGCACCTTATTTCGCTCTTCATGGTCACACCATTCACCGCCTGGCCGCCTAATTTTTCTACTGGCTATGTCAACCGTCTGCATAAAAAATGACTGCCTAGCCAAACGCTTGCTAGCAACAGCCAACAATAGCCGATTTTGCCAACGGCTGCTCGCCAGTGCTTGCCACCGAGAGGTGCCTGCCCAAAATCAATTCGTGACGTTGCTTTTCGGGTGACACCATTTTTTTCCAATTTTCAAAAAACTGACAGCGATAAAAATACAACAAAAAAAAACACGCTAAACTACTTCCACCCTAATTTTCAAGAGAAAATACCCAATGGACAATTTTCTACAGTGTTTTTTTTTCCGTGATGTAATTTGATGTGGGATTTCAAACGAAGATTCGTTAATACTTTGACACATCATCCAAAGCTGTGTTAATGTTCAAAACCATACAAAAATAGGTCTATTTCTGTTGCTTCTATTACACTGATCACATATGATGTACAATAGGCCATATGCATTAATGTCTCAATATTGTCACCCCCTCCGCGCATTAGATTTTAATTTATACTTATTTTCAGGTAATATCTCTCATTTATCTTCAAGATAAAGATTTTGGTACACTTTGGTGGAATGAGATCAGCTAGATAGATAATATTTAAAATAATGTTTTAACAGGGGTGACATTACTGATGTTCGATGCAAAACTGTCTTAGGGAACGTCCATTAAGTACGTCACCTAAAGATTTTATAGGGAATAAAAATGTTAACATGGTCATAGTTCTCGACCCTCGTGCCCCTTAAAGCGTGACCTACTAAATGGCCGTTGTCATATGTCAATCATCCACTGTTCATCGAACTATTTAGTTTTGACCACAGGATTAATGCATTGAAATAATACAGTCAAATGTATAAACCAGTAGACAGACCACGAACCATCAGACGACGCAATTTCCGTGCTGGGCTGTGCAACAGGCGGACATGTGCAACTTTTGCATAACAGCATAATCTTGGACATGGTTTCATTCATTCAATAAACACACGTCAGGTGCAGTAGAATGGCACTTCCGCAGAATGTGTCGTTTTCCGTTATGCGCGGGGAGCCTCTAACTTGTGCAGGTAATCATTGCACTATGGTTTGTTTATTCAAATTAGCGTTTGTATCGTGAATGGGTGGCAATTTTCTGCAATTAGTCGTATTTTGCTGTTTTATGATTGCCAGAGGTAGGATGTTATAAAGAGCAGGACTGACATGATTGACAGTTTGAGGATTTTATGCGATAATTCATGACACGGGCTCCAACAAAATGGGAGTAATAGCCATCATTTTTTTAAATAAAGACCTCGGCTTTATCACAAGTTCAAACCTTACATCAGATAGGTCACGAGTCACTCAAAAGTATTAATGGGGCTTTATAAATAAAACGTATACTATCTCGAATCTGATTGGAGCATGTGGCCACCCTAGAGCAATGATTTGCCAGTATAAGTCCCATACGCTGCCAAACATGGTGATGCTGATTTCGACGATTCTAAAGATGATGACGATGATGATGATAAGCATCGTCGTTTAAAAGCTGCGACCTTGAAAAAAGTGTGCTTGCACAACAATATTTGTTAGAGTCTCCAGAGTATCTAACAGTACTCGTGGTAAGGCGCTCCAATCTAAACTGTTTGGAATTCAGATCACGATGGCAGTTATTTTCTCGAGAACACGGTCCACTACATGGCGCGTGAAACGATGCAAATGGGTTGTAACTAGAATCGAACACTATTGAAGCAATTAATCATTGAGTGTAAAGACACTGACGACTGCAGTGCCAGGTTTCTTTGTTAAACGTTCAGAAAACGTCAAGTTCAAACTGACCGGCAATAAATGGTGATTTATGAGTATGAACTTTCAAACATTAACAAGTCGTTACGCCGTTCACGTGGCATCGTGAATTAATAGATCTATCAGCAATTAACTGATGCAAAAGAAGTTGCAATAGCGTATGGATCTTGGTAAGAAGGATTTCACCTTATTCTCTCGTTTTACCTTATGACAAGGACGTCCAGACCTGGGCGGTGCTGCGCTAGGCTATTCGACTCTAGTCGACAGTTAGCAGGCAGTTCTTGAAACAATCCCTAGGGGAATGGAAACAATTGATACGTTGCAGACAGGATTGTCACATCTAGATTGTCACAGATTTTTTTCTATATTTTTCATACAGATATCTGTATGTAAAGATTGCAGATTTTTCAGATAAACCAACATCGAATAAGATTTTTAACAATTGCTTGTGTACCTAAAAACCTCAAATTTAAAATATGTGTTCATTTTAGGATCCAATTTTTTACCAATTCTACTTAGTTACTAACTATCAATAGGAACTAGCGATTTACAATTGGCCTACTGTTGTAAAACTCCTTGGTCCCAAATGCATCTGACACCTTGCAAAAGATTCTTTCGCTTTTCTGCACAAGAATCTTTATGTTTGTCTTGATTCGCTTTGTTAATTTGACAGATTTTATGAAAGGTTCTTCATTGTGAACTAAGTTTTTAGGGGCGATTCATGAAGCTTGGAACCGACCCTGGGACTAATGTGCTGGTACTTTCTGAACCAAAAACTATATCCATTTGTTCTTGACTATCCAGTCCCTGGTAACATTACAGTAAAAGATGTGTTTGTGCCCCTATATGATTTATTCATATTTTTTTAGATAATCTTGTAAGCAAATTTTATAGATTCTCAGATCTCTTTTGAGATATTCCTTCTTGCGTTTCTATATATATTCTTCAGGAGTTTGTAGGCATTCCTCCAAGGATCCTTCCAAGAGCTTTTTCTGGCATCCCATCTGCAGTTTTTCAAAATATTTTAGTGATAATTTTTTTGGAGGAATTGTCATGTTTCAATCTAACTACGATAACAATCAAACCGCACAGCACATCGTCTGTCTTTTCTTAATGACCTGACGACGCAACCAGTTCTGCTTTTCTTGAGCTACGTATTGCCCCTTATCAAAAAAGCTAATCGTATCTTCCAGTCAGAGCTTCCGGAATTCCCGAACATGTGCAATCAGCTGAAGTTACTTCTAAAGGTTCTCATTGCAAACATTTGTGAAGATAATTACCTAAAGCACCTGACGGATTTCGGAGTTTCTGATTTCAAGAAACACCATTATAAGAAGTAGGAAATATATATCGGGGTAACAGCAGGCGATCTGAAACTCTCGATGATACCAGGAAGGAGGCTCTTTACTCAATCTGCTGTGCTTTCTATACCGAGTTGATTAAACAGATCATTAATCGCGTTGATCTGAACGATCCAGTTTTGACTACTGCATCGAGCTTTGACCCCAAGAAGCTGCACATTTTAAAGGACTTCTACTCGATTATTATACTATATTCGATCTTTTTTGAAAGCGGTGATTACAGGCCATCTAAAATGAATATCGTATGCTGAGGACGGTAATCATCTGTTAGGACATCGAGGTAGAAGAATCTGATGACTTGAAGACTTGTTGGAGAAAACTGCTGTGTTATAAACGAGTAGATGGGAAGCACACATTTCCCTTGCTAAGAAAGTTCACTGCGAACACTGTGATGTAAGGAAACCGATAAATACACTCACTTAAGTCCTGTTGAAAAGACCGTTTTGTATCGACTAGTTTTAATAAATGTGTTCTGATGAATATATATCTGACCAATTTTGCATTCCACCTAATAGCAATTATAAAAAAGAAGTGTATAAGCAGTCAGGCATCTGAAAAATTTCCATTCTACCTGTAAAACACAAAGTTTGAAGCAAAGATTTTTGCCAAAATTGTCTGCAATTAAACACAGATAAACAAGATTTGTTTGGCAAAAATTAAAGATGGGAACGAAAAATAATGTGGCAACCCTGGTTGCAGATGCGTTTGCGTGAATTTGACAGTTTTTTCATAGGTTCACGGAACGGAACGCAATAGTAGGCAAGCTTCGGCATTATGTCATTCTTCCCTTTTGGGTCCATAGTATAACGAAGGTTGCAACAAGCTTGCAACTGTTCAATAAAATTTACCCACAAATCATATTAGGGTACTGCTCATGATAAACTCCATGAGAAACTTAGTTCTTAGAAGAATTCGAATTTTCCAACAGGACCTATTGCAGCAAGATATTTCATTTGCACACAAACTCATGCATCGCGAATGCACTTGGAATTACCGAAAAGACACCCATGCCTAAAATGTCCACTCGTCACTCTGATCTCTCTTCAATTGTCGAATAAATCTTTCGCCTTTTACTAAAGATTTCCGTGGAGAGGGATACTCTAATGAGTCTAAATTAAATTTTTGTCCAGACTCGATCCTTAGTTGGATCGAGCATAATGAATCCGAAAGCATTCGGAACAAAGCCCTTGGCATTGTGACTGCACATTCTGTGTTCTGCATTACTGACCTAGAGACTAATCAGTGCGAATTATTTAACTGTGGTGCACCATCTGAAACATCACCTCGTGAGTTAACTATTTCATGCGCATCATTCTAGCTATTAACTATTCAAGTAGTGCATCCAACGACCCCATACAGGGTGAATCACGTTACGCTATTGAATACGCTTGCGCGTTCTATACGCATACCGACTCGGCTTAACGTTACGCTATTCAAATTCGCCTGGCCGTCGGGTGGGCGAGGTTATATGCACAATCAAGTTCACTGCTAAAATCATTCTACACGGCTCATTGAAGGCCGATGACAGATTGTTCTACCCGTACATGCTGCCTTAATATATTGAGCAAAATCCGTATTAATCATTACTTCCCTATTTTCTATCATTACAGTTAACGACCGTGTTGTGGTTTCCCGCTCATGTGCCTGGGAAGATGTCAATGCTGCACCAAACAGCTGTATCAACGCCCAAACGCCTTCCTACATCAGAACGGATTTCTGTGAAACCTGTACGACCGATGGTTGCAACGGTGCTTCCCAATATGGCCCAGCCGTGGCCATGGTGCTCGTGATGGCTCTGGTTGCAAAACTGCTTGCCTGGTAAACGCGTAACCCGGACCGATATCTTACCGTTTGTCCTTAAGCTTTAAATTTAAATAAGATCGAAAGATGCACGTTTTTAAAATCAAATCGATACCATTGTTGCCTTAATTCTTTCTTGGACAAATTTTGTGAAAACAAACTATTTATTGCATTCTTTTACTTCATTATAATTGTAAAAACATGTCCTGGAATTGAGCATAACGAACAATGCAAACAATCTAACTAATCCGGTCACGTAGTTTCAATGTAGTTTTGCCAGCTGGAAATGCGCCTCTACCATAGACATACCAAATAATAATACAAATGTACAAATGTAACGTTTACATCACACACGATTTCAAAGAAATGGTAAAACTAGTTGCACCTGCTTGTAGCAAGAAGAAAAGGAAGCAGAGTTGCAGCAGGGAAGAATCTGTTATTTTTGTTGTTACTACGGACTAGAAGTGTTGGGTGCACATTCGGATATCAACTGTTATGTATCTTAAAACTATAAAGCACCGGGATAGCTGTAGTAAAAGTATTCAAAAAAGTTTACAAACATTGATTTTGTTTTTAATCGTCCGCTGGTTACCTAGAATAAGACCTTTCCATGTACATAATAATTATAATTGATAACGGTAAATCAAATAAAGCGAATCTGTTTCAAAAATATCAACTGGGGGATCTGTTCTTATTGGGCTAACAAAAAATCTTACTTCGATTTTTCTTGTTGGGTAGAAAAAAGCATGTCCATCAACAGATACGTGCTCTGGCCACTCTAGATGTGGTCATCGCTATGGAAATAATTCATTGGCCAGAGACTTCTCTAGAGCATCAAACATTTCATCACTCTGATCTGTCTTCAATTGTCGAATAAATCTTTCGCCTTTTACTAAAGATTTCCGTGGAGAGGGATACTCTAATGAGTCTATGAAGATTTTTGCCACGACTCGATTCTTAGTTGGATCGAGCATAAACTGTTGAAGAATAATTTGATACCTTTCTGAAAGGAAAGGCAAAGCATTGCATAAAAAAGTAGCATAATGTCGAGTTTTCTAAACCCAGTGTTGTCGAATCGTATTTAGAAATAATTTAGTCTTATAAAGCGTGTCTGTCTATAAAGCGTGTTGTATCATCACACGAACGCTATTGGTTTAACAGAAATTCAAACAAATCTTTTTCACGCCATTTGTTTTCCTGTACACGTGACCACAATTTTCGGACGTTTGACTTGACTCCTGCCATCAAGGTTTGGGCAAGCTTTTCTCCTCTGGTTTTATTAGCTTTTGGCCACTTCTACTAGTAGTTTTGAATTGATTTTCACTCTCCTCCCATTGTCCGACAATCAGCTCTGGACAGTTTGGAGGATTTCTTCGTCGCTTACGAGTAGTAGCAAGTTGCCAAATCGGGTCAAAACAGGGTGGTTTGAGAATGCTGCTTTACACCCCGTTCGCACTACAAGCTATATTACGTGATATAGAGTATCTTGATATCAGAATCTATACATCTAGTTTTCACTGGAAATAATATTCATATCATTTGATATCAAGATACTCTATATCACATAATATAGGTTGTAGTGCGAACGGGGTGTTAAAAGTGGCAATAGGTGTATTTGAAGACCTACTTTGATGTAGATTTTGCTGTTAATTTTCCCGGTTGCGATGAAAGGATGGCTGATTTTACAGCACCTTCAGATAGCTTGCCAAACGAGATACACTAATGGACATAAGTCTATCGTCATAAGCATATCGTTTGAATTCTTATTGTATATCTAAGATATCAATTTTAACAGAGTTCAAGTCATCATACAAATAAAACAAATCAAGAATAATTTTCATTCATCTTTATTCAAAATTGGGTGGTCCTGGTACTGTTTAGCGAAGTCAAGTCGTTTAGTTTGATTAACTTTGCTTATCAAAGGCTTCTTACGGCAAACACGTGCATTGTATTGAGCTTTGTTCAAAACCCTGCGAACAGTTCTGGAATGAACTTCTTTTCGACTGAAATCTCGGTATCTCTGCGCGTACTTTTGACAATGAAGCTTTCGGTTCTTTCTCAATAATTATGATTGTATGATTTTCCGCTCTTCCCTTTCTGATAACTTGCACCGACGACCATTCCTAGCTTCATTTCCGAAGTTTTCTTTTTTTTTTTGGAGGTGAAATTTTGAGTCATTCTAAACTTACCATGCTTGGCTAAACCCTAAATTATAGCCTACTCTAGCTTGTGTTCTAGTTTCTATCCCAAATTTAAATATATTTCATATAAGAACTAATTTGAAAGTTTGAAAAGAACTTGTCTTGCAAGTTTATTTTTTATTTATTTTTAATCCTTTCTATTTATTTAAAGTGTGGTATGAAGAATAAACTCTCATCGTCTCGCATTACAACCGATTTGCCGTTATTGAACTTGACAAACAAGGAGGTAATACGAAAAAACCAAGAAAAAGAAAAGTGTACTGTTAGTCTTTTCCCTTAGATTGAAAGTAAGAAGCCTAAGAGTTGATCGTGCATAAGCCGCCGGTATCACAGCCGATGTTAGTGCCTTTATTCAAAAGTTCTACGACGTGGGAGTAAAAAAAATTACTATAATGTGTGATACTTTAACTGCTGGTCAAATTCTTGGTCTCACATGCATGTTTATAGCATGAGACGAGACATTTAAATTACAGAATATATTTGAATTTTCTGAACCTGAAGCACCAGGCCTATCATGAGCTGCTCACAATCATGATCAAAACACTCACCATTTTCGATAATGAAGCGAGCAATAAGATTATTAATGATACCAACTGAACGGGTGTATTTTACCTCTAATCGATGACAACTAAAGAATAAACAACAATGAAAGAATTGCCAAGTAAATGAAAACTGCACTTTTAGTCGTTTCCCTAAATTGTTGACATCAGGTATTTGTAGCTTGTTACTAGCTTCATTTAAGAGTGAATTGCTGCTAAACCCGCCAGTACCACACCTCTTTCAGTGCTTTCAAATAAACGTACTACGACGAGGCAATATAAAGAAAGTAGATTGTGATACTATCACTACTGATCATGTTCTTGGTTTCCCATGCGGCCTTTTGCATGGGATTTGCCCTCTCACCTACGACAAGGTGACAACCATGGTCTTCGAGACGGAGCTTTATTTCCGCAATTTTCGCTGTTGTTATGTTCTATATTCAACTTGAATAAATTGATTATGATTTTTCTCTCTTCCACTGTAGTTGTTTGCCTTTTCTAGCCATTTTGTTCGGATGACGATATAAATTATGGACAAATCCAGGTTGAAAAAGGAAGAAGACACCGAGTGGTGATAAATCTCCTATGTTAAAGTATAGGATGAAACTTTTAAAATGCTTCTAGAAAATTCAAATGAAATTGTAATTAAAAGCGGTGCGTTGTATGATGTATGAAAAATCCACTCCTTGTGTCCATTACTGAAGATATTCTTTCAACTTAGTTTTAAGCATTTATATTATGCAGCTAATGTCGTACCTACACCAACATAGTATTCATTGGCCCAACTCTGTTAGAATTAACACTATTTTAGTTTTTGTCCTTTCATTTCTCTTCTAATATTCAAAGTTTTTTTTTGCTGATATGGTATGTAAGGTTGAGAACGAATTCAGTCTTCTGAGAACCAATTTATAGAACTGATTTTTCGAATATCAAAGCAATATTTATCACATACTAGCTGATTCCGGTGCGAGCGTTGCTACGCCTGCAACTAAATGAAAGAACATTACATAGAACTGACGGGATTTTTTTTCAATGAGTTTTTTTTACTACGAAGGGGTTCAAACTTCTATCAGAACATTCTTCTTACCCAGACAATACACAGCTTGTGGCTTAGTTACTTAGATAATTCTCAGGTTTGGTTAAAATTTGTGTTTGAAATCACCATAGAAACATTTCTCTTCTTCAAAAACTTCCACATGCCAAATTTGGTTCCATTTCCCTGATTAGTTGTTGAGTCATGCAGAATATTGTATTTCATTTGTATGGAAGCCCCCCCCTTCCTTTAGGATGAGGAGGGGTCTCAAACCAACAAAGAGACATTTTTTGTCTAAAAACCACCACATGCTAAATTCGTTCCGTTTGCTTGATTAGTTGCCGAGTTATGCAGAATATTGTGTTTTATTTGTATGGGAGTCCCCCCTTTAAGAACGGCGAGGGTTCTTAAGCTATCATAGAAATCTTTCTTGCCTTCAAAAACTCACACATGCTAAATTTGGTTTCTTATGCTTGATTAGTTCTCGAGTTATGTAGAAATTAGTGTTTCATTTGTATGGGAGCGCCCCTTTCCAGAGAAGGGAGGGGTCTTCAACTATCATAAGAAACTTTCCCGGCCCAAAAAATCCCTGCATACGAAATTTCATGCTGATTGGTTCAGTAGTTTTCGAGTCTAATAGGTTCAGACAGACCGACAGACAGAAATCCATTTTTATATATATATAGATATGCCTTGAAGTTGTGTGTATAGAAGGGTGACAACCAAAATCGACTTTTAGAATTTCAAAAAAGAGTAGATTTTAAAAATTTTGTCTCCCCATTTTGTCTCCCCAAAAGTCCCCATGCTAAATTTGAGCTCAATCGGACTTTGTTAAAGTGGACCCTCAAAGCGGTCAAAGTTTGACTTTTTTGATCCACGGTGTAAGATTCACAGGTAGAATTACCTTGAAGCGATCGAATATTTTTTAATGACTTCACAGGTATTTGTAGATTAGGCCAAGCTGAAAATTCACATTTCAATAAATATGTCTTGTCACATTTTTACTTTTCCGAAATATGATCAAACAATGTGATGCATGTGTGTATAGAATGCTTAAAGTATTCACCTGAATATAAAAACAATTTTCTTAGTAACCTCTGTACAAAACATCAGTTTTTAAATAAATGCAAGGAACAAAAGCTGTAGGCCTTCAAGTCGCTCGTGTCTTACAATTAAGCTCAATCAAGTGTTTAGCAGGCAACATTGGTATTTCTGGGTCAATCTCTTAAATAATACAGATTTCTTCATATGAAGTTGGGCACAAATACAATCTTCGACCAAATTCTAGCTGATAAAATTTTCTATGAGAAAAATAGATAGATAGTTTTGTCAAAAGGATCTCAGAACATTCGACGGTGGATGAAAAGTTGGCTTTCTTCATAGTAATTTATATTGAAACTTGAGACGGCGTGTGCAGTGTCAGTTTCTTATCAAATGTGCTCAAATTTGAAGAGGCTGTTCAGTATCCAATTTAGAATCGTTTATGCATAAAGGATTGAAAATTTCAAAATTTGCATCAGTCTTTATCTATCCCCACCGAAGTAACATAATATATATGACAAATTTTTTCACCTACACAGTTGTTTCCTGCACAATGATAAGGAAAAAGTGCACAAAGGTCACTAAACCACTACGCAAAAATTTAAAATGCGAAAAACTTGTTCATTTTTATCTCGATCTACAAAAGTCAATAAACTTAATCAATAAGTAAACAGTTAAGAACTTGAAGAAGTGAAAAATATTTTAAGCATCAATTTTTATTACATCCATACAATAGGAGCCAAAGATTCAACGATACAAAAATCTGTACGTTTTCAAGTAATAAAATGTAGACTTTCTGGAGTGGGTGCACCAGTCATGTTTTCCTATAGGAACCGTGCAGGTAATGACAGGAATCAACCATACAGGAACGTGTTGCCATAACTGGTTTACCTATCCATCCTGTAGTGTCGTATCAATTCGAATAGTTGCTTATTTTAAAATGCTCAGAATTACTGCTGGGACATATTTTGGTGGCAAATTGTCGGCAAAATATTGGGTGAAAAAATAACCTCCATAATAATATGAAGAAATTTCCTTCGGTGAAATTAACTGCTCTGAAATGTCCCTTTTCCAGCCATTTCAAAGATAAAAAATCGGTTGCGTTGCAAAATACTCTTTTATATTTGCAATGCAAAATCAGGTAAGCCTCAAACTCTTATAATTTTTTATTAATTTTTCTTCAATTTTTATTATGCCTCTTGTGAAGGAAGTATTTTTTCATACTAGTAGTTTTTCTCCAGGATCCAGATTGCAATTTCTTCACATTGAAAAAATCATATTACAATAAGAATTCGAATAAGAAAATAAAAAAAGATGAATCATTCCTTTAAATCACGTGCATATTGAAGGTAGATAATTACGCTTAAAAACAGGTAATAGTTCTTATGCGATCATCGCTAGACGAACATTCGGTTCCTGAAGGACCCCTCTGCGTACTATGTTTTTCGTCACTCTGATCTCTCTTCAACTGTCGAATAAATCTTTCGCCTTTTACTAAAGATTTCCGTGGAGAGGGATACTCTAATGAGTCTAAAGTAAATTTTTGTCCAGACTCGACCCTTAATTGGGTCGAGCATTAAACCTGCCAATAATCTAGTGCATCATCTGGGGCACTATTATGAATATAACACTAGTTATGTTGAAGTTACAACGATCTGGAAAATGTGGCAGCGCTAAAAGTGGTATGATCTTAATTATTCGAGTTTTAAAAAAACTGTACCTTCTGTTCAGAAAAATCATCATCGATATTTTATTTGATTTTATAAATTATATAATGCCACTTCTTACACAATTTTTTTTCAGGAATAAGTTTACGGATAGTCATTGTCAAATTTTATATATTTTAGGTTCCTTGTATGAAAATAAACTCATGTGTGAATATGGCAAACAATTCTCATGCTTGAGATCTCCATGCATACTCATATCGTATGAAATATAAAACAAATTGCATCACAAGAAAATATTTGGCAAAATTCACCCATACAACAGATCGTATTAAAACTTTCACAAAACTAAACAAAACATATTATTTAACTTCCTCTACGTTCTTTTTATTGAATTTCTCTACCATACCAAAATACACGAACCTTCCATTTAACTCTAGTCATAAGACCTTGCACAGCGGTTCGACCAATTACTTTTTGTGTTGAAATCCATTTTTTCTTTGAGTTCTATTGCTATTGCTATTTTCCTTCGATTTCTATTGCTTAGCCCAAGTAACACCAAAAACATCTCTTTGGTCAGTTATCTTGAAATTATGTTATACAGGAGTATCGAAAATGAAATGAAAAACATCTTTTGTCATAAAAAAGCTGAGAGGATGTTATCGCAAAACATTGGCCTATCATATCACTCATGAATTTTTTAGAACTTATGACTTTATTTTCGACTCATATATAACCAAAACAGCGCAATTAACCGATATTTTTATAACATCTTTTAGGTCGCGTAAGAAGTTTTAAAGATGCACTGCACAGCATGCTTTTGACAAGAAGGTGTCTTGTCTTGGTAGTTTATAGCATCACAAAAACCAATAGGTTATAATCAAGTTATTGAAATGTAAAACTAAATGCAGAAATTCATGAACACAACAATTTAATTCAGCATGTGTCAAACTAGCATATGTAGACACAGATCGAATTTGACAGTTATGTTTGTTATGAATATGAAGAATATGTTTATAAATTCCCATTACTTTTTATAAATTTTTCATAACGATTAAAAAACAGACCTTGCCCATTTGCAAGATATCTTGTTGAGAAATAGATACAGAATTGGTCTAATTACAACAAAAAAATAAAAATATTTTTCGGAACTATAGCATGCAATAACATTCCCCATTAGCAGTTGAATCATTGTGACGGACGACAAGAAACGTCAATTTCTCTCAAATTAATGGAGCCAAATGACATTTCCCTAAGAAGATGCCATAATATGGTTACTATGATGTAATAATAACTAACTCAAATAATTTGCAATGGACCATCACGAGTTTGTTATTAGACTGCTCTAAAGATGTATTCTAGACACAATTTCAATTTCACGTCATAACTATGAACAAAATTACAGTGTCGGTTGAAATTTTGATTACAATTATCACTAAAAATTTGAAAAGATGCATTTTTTGTCGATGATTGAGATAATACATTATGAATAAAAAAGAAAATTGATCGATAATCTAGACAATTTTTTTTATGTTTTAAAAATAATTTTAATCGACAGTGTAGACCATGTGTCTAATCCGCCATGACGATTTTTGATGATTCCAACAGAGATGCTGCAAACTTGCAAAATAGAGGAGAATTTTCTGTTGTTTTTTTAATCTTTAGAACGGCGCATAAATTCTGCAGTAGTAAAACCAAAAGTTGCACCATAAAAATTACCTCGCATATGATATTTTGTTAAGCGTTCTGAGCATTAACAATCTTTAGATTTCTGATATTTATTAAATGATTGATTTGGTCAAAAACGATTGTCATTTTTTTATTATGAGTTGTGAATATTCTCCTCATAAACAAACATGTTTTTCTCAATCATAACAATCTTTGTTGACCTCTGTTCGTTTGATATTTCTCAAACAAGCATGTCATGTTCAAGTATTTCTGCAATTGTTTTTACTTTGAAATTACTTGATTATAACCAATTTTTATTATGATGCTAGAAACTAACAAAATTAAACATTATCATGTTCAAAGCATGTTATTCAATACATCTTAAAAACGTATTATTAGTTCTAAATCTGTATCTTAAAACTTCTTGTGTGACTTTAAAGATGTTTCAAATAGATCGATTTATTGCGCGGTTTTGGTCATATATGATACCAAAACTAAGTTATGTGTGCTAGAAAAATACATGAGATCATATCTAAAAGATGGATTTTTGATCATTACATAACAAGGTGTGTTACTTGGGAGGATGTTTCCGAAGTGCCTGCTTCATGATGGAACAGTTCTTCTCGGTTAGCCGTAGTTCAGGTTCCCCGAACGCACCTGAGATGCCCACCATTGAGATGCTTCGGCACGAAATTGACCTCCATAGCTTTGTACCACTCCAGAACATCTTTCGAGCTATGACATGAGGCTTGATCTGGCCAGAAAAGCGTAGGACCATCATGTGTCCTCAGAAGTGGAAGTACACGCTTTTAGAGGCATTCTTTTGGGTACTTATTGACCGTCCCGGTTATCACGAATGAAGTGCTTCGCTTTCCGCACTAGCAAATTGCTTGCCAAATCATGTATTTTTTTTTTTGCAAACTTTGACATTTTCTGCTACCTAATGTCCTAATGTACCTAATGTAGAAAACAGGAGCCCGGAAGTTGCCGGCAGTCTGCTTTTACATAAGTTTTGTCATCCATCAATCCGAGAAAATGCAGTTTGGTCAACTGCTGGGTGTTGATTTTATACGCGTGTAGTCGTTCACGTTTTTTCAAATCTTGCATGAAAGTTTTACTTAAATTTAATACAACTAATACCAAAACACATAAGTGTCAAAATTTCCAATATAAATCGTTTATTTCACATATTACATCGCCCTCAGATGACTCACAGAAACATTAACGTGAGTGTGAATGTGTGTAAACAGGCAGAAGTTACCTGTATGCCATTACGACTAATACCAATGCAACTAAGTCCAAAAAAACCGTGTCAAACGCAAGTCAAACATCAAAAACTAGCCTGAGCGCTTCATCGAGCGGCTGGATAGTCAAAAAAAATGGATATAGTTTTTGACTCAGGAACTACCAGCACATCGGTTCCAAGCTAGGTCCCAAGCTCGGTCCCAAGCTCAATGATTCGCCATTCTGTGATTGCCATTCCGTCAAATAATTTTTAAACAAGTTTTTTTTTCTTTTGGGAGCGATTTTGTTTTGTTTCTCACAATACTCAAGATATGCGTTCATATACATCTACTTTTGTCAGTTAGTTTAAGGGTAGGTCCATTAATTATGTCACGCAGTAAGGGGGGAGGGGGGGTTTTGGAAAACGTGACGATCCATACAAAAAAAAATGAAGGTCCATGCAAAAAACGTGACTAGGGGGGGAGGGGGATGGTTATAAAAAGTCATTTTTTGCGTGTTGTAATTAATGGACGTTCCCAAATAGTATACTTATGAAAGGTAATGTAATATTCTGTCGCATTTGTTTTTATGCCTTTTTAAGAGTCAAGTTTTTCATATCATCCCATTACCGAGCACCAATCCGTGTTTTAAGCTTATTGTCCTGAATTTCTTGAAGAATTGGATCCACTAAAGTTTGCTCTTTACTATGATTAAAAATTTATTTGAGCTTTTTAGTTCGGTACTAAGATTGTGGAATATTGATTTTTGTGTGCTGTCAGTCTTGCAGAGTGCTGTCTGTCTTGCTATTAGGCTTAGGGACCTAGAACGCACGCACACTAAAGCGCCATTGAAAACAAAGGAGTGCAAGTAAGAAGGAAAATCTTTTGGAGGAAAACAAACCATAATTCCTCAGCATGTGCTAGAAAGGAAAAGGTGATTAAACGTTAAAAAGCCTAATTAGTTGTCTTCGCTTGAATGCAGCTTTTTCACCACATCTCGAACTGAACAGTTTTGATTTCTCTAGATAGCTTTCACTACCAGCTTGTGATCCTTTACACTTTACAGAGATCCATTTTGAATAATTTTTTTCTTCCGATCGATGGTCCGTTTGTTCGTTGCACCGATTTCAAACACTAGTTACCTACTGATGACACGATGAGAGAGATCCGGATTTTCGAGTTACGCGCCCAAAATGGTTTTGCGCCGCTGTTGTTCTTGCGATCGCAAGGATTGTACAGCTTTTAATATTACTTGTACAGTGGAAACAATACACATTGAACAAATTTCAGCCAAAATTTTAATAGAAAATACCCCATGGATAAAAAGTTACAGTCATTTGTCAAGGTTGCAATTTGCTTCTAAACACCCTTTAAAATAGCATAGCATAGCATAGCATTTTCCGACCATACCCAATCCTGGGTTGGCTGTTGTAGAGACGATTGCCAGGTCCTTATGATCAGCAAGGGATGGGAAGAAATGTTGATTAGATGTCCACTTAAAAAAATGCTGAGAACATAGACATCTGGAGTTGGAAATTGGATGGGATTGTGTGGGAGGCCTTCTTTGGCCTGTATAGCATATGTATATTTATATGTATATAGGTCGTTGAGAGTGACGAAGCTAAGAATGTTACTGCACTCATTTGTTATCCGCTTTTCTGGGCTGGAACACAGGCGTTATCTAATTGTATTCAGATGCCAAAGCTAAGGGTATACTCCCTTTTCTTGCGTTAAAACTTGTCTGTCGGTTGGTGCATGAGCACTATCTTTTGTCCTAGCCTGTAATGGCTTATGGTTATAGTGCCATTACTCGCTCTCTTAAAAAAGATGAAGTTTCTCTCTCTCTCTCTCTCATATATATAAACATACACACAGGTACGCGTGCAACTGATTAAACCTAAAATAAATAAACTCAAACTTTCCCTAGCCTGACAAATACCGCGAACAAAAACCAGAACCAGTGTTATGTTTCTTATGCACTTCTTGGAGGAAACCCCGTGCTCAGAATAAGTTCTCGGAAGGCGGAACTCGAAAGCAGGGGTTTCTCTTGAGTGTAGACTAGCTGGCCTTTTCGCTCCAACACTGCACGGTCTAACGATACTAGCAATATGTATAGGAATTATAAAATAATAACATATTACCAGAATAGAATTAACCAAATACAACTTACGGCAATTACAGCTACAAAAACCGCCGGTAGAGTGAGTTATGGTCACTTTCTGAGAAGGAAACTACATACTATGGGAAGGTATTGCATTAGTTATCAAAGTTCATACACTACCATTATTTTATTTGTAATATTTCCGCAACTGGCGAATTTTCTCGGGTAATAGCTGAATAACTAAATAAAATGAAAAAAAAACTCACCCTAACAATCAGCAAAAAGTCGATCAAACTACACGTCCCGAGCCACAAACCATAATACACACCACCCTCACTTAAATTTACACTATTTTCATTCTCAATCATCTAGTTTGCACTCATAGTTTCAAGAAAACACTGTTTTTAAGTCTAACCTCACCATTTACTATTCTAGCTCTTCTGCTATAGTTTTATTACATCTCAACACTTAAAATCGCGTCCTACCATAATAAAACAATCGGTTATAAAAGCACTTTTTTCAGTTTTGTATAATCGCATACGCAACCGAACGCAACCGAGCCGAACAAACGTGACAGCTTCAGAAAATTCAACCGTTCGCGAGCGCCGTTTGCTACGATCTTTTTCTGATGCAATTTGATTCTATACACCCTTTAAAATATAAAAATTTGGCGATGGCGATTATTGAATGAAAATCTTTTTTCCCTCTAATGCTATGTTTATTAAGCCTTCTAAAATGCTTTGACGCTCAACCGGGTGGTCTTACACCTGTTGGCCGAGGCACCTTCTCCTTGGTTGATGAAAAGATGGATGTCAACAACGTCCTACGGTCTTTCGTGGCCTTGGCGAGCGGCTGCTTCTCCGTTTGGCCCGAAATTATTGTGGCAGATTCTTTGTGGAGGTTCACAACAAAAAAAATATTTATCGTGACTGGGATGCTGGCGGCCAAAAGACCACATTCTCCTGTGCGTGATACTTCTTGTTGCATGGGCAACTTCCGACAGGTACTGCGTACTATATTCGTCCTCTTTCACACAAGTGTCCAAGGAATAAACAGTAGCTTGGGCATTCCCTTCTCTCTGATCATCACTTATAGAAGGTCCTTCTTTGGAAAATTGGTGGGAACGTCAAGTACTCGGTCAGTCTTTGCAAGTACCTGGCCAGTCTTTGCCGTCCATCGTCAAGTAGATGTCGTCATCGATTATAACCACGACGTAGCGCGTCGGCAAATTCGTTTTTACCGGCACCATCAGTCGCTCCTTCTAGGTGACACTTGTCCAGTGGGAGGATTAACATTATATGCTTACATGTTATCAAACATAACATAATCTTATACAAATGAACATAATTCATAAGTAAATGTCTATGATAGGATATCAGATGTTTTACAACTTTGTTTCAAACGAAGGTATTTCCACCAGTCAATTAAGCCACTGGATTAGAATTAGCTGAAAACAAATAGTTTATCAAGGTGCATCATTTAAAAGTGACCAATTCCTCTCTATTTTACGGTACTTCCAACTCAACCGTTCCATACTGGTTGGACATAAAGGGCCTTTCCCAAGTTTTGCACCGACGACACGTAATCTTCTACCCGAGGGGCCAGAAAAAGTAGCCACGATTCAAACTGGAAACTACCTGTTGCCTATTAGTGGATGGGTGCGGTTTCAGCACTGAACACAAACAAACAAAATTCCAAGCGGGTTTGACGTTTGTTTATATGGCATTCGTCCGAAGCTTAATGGATACGATCATTAATACATCCAAAGACAAGAAGTGGAAGCACGGTTGAAGCAGCGTTCGTCGCTTCTTCTTTGATGTGGATTTTAGTTTGTGCCTTGTTTTACATGAAATTTTAGAAATAAAACGTAGTTTTTGGAGAATACTTGTTACTAGTGTTGAAGTGTTGCGTAAAAAACTAAAAATGGCAATAAATGCAACGTATTTGATCACTTTTGGAATAGTGTTTATCACCGTCGCTGTACAAATGGGTGTGTATGTTGATATGATCAATTGATCGTGCCTTTTTCAGAAGCGGTTCGAAATGATGACTCCTGCAAAATATTCTACCTATAACCTTTCGGCAACATATAAATGTTTCATTAATTTTTGCGTTACTAATTTGAGGATTTGGTGTTATTTCAAAACTTATTTTCATCGTGAATGATCAGTTAGGTTATATTGATGTTGAAGCAGACTGCCATAGAATAAGGCATTGATTAAAGAAAAAGTGCTACAATGGGCTGAATCATGATCGCGTTTTCAACACAATTTCAGGCCACAGCATAAAATGTTGGGAATGTCGTTCAGATTCCGATCCGAAATGTGCCGATCCATTCGATAACAGCACCCTCTCGATCACGGACTGCAGGCAGGTTGAATCGAAGGAACATTTGCCCGATGTAAGAGCAACCATGTGCCGAAAAATTCGTCAAAAAGGTTAGGCGTATGAGAGATTGGTTGTGATTGCTCAAGTTTAATGATGTTTATTTTTTCTAGTCCATGGGGAATGGCGTTACTTTCGCAGCTGTGCATTCATGGGTGAGCCCGGCATTGAAGGAGATGAAAGGTTCTGCCTGATGCGGAGTGGCACCTACAACATTTTCATGGAATATTGCACCTGCAACAGCAAGGATGGATGTAACAGTGCGCCAATGTTTGCTCCAAAGCACTGGAGTGTCGCGGCACTTGCAGTGCTGAGTATTATTCTCTACCGTTTGTTGTAGTACGTCTTCAGCAGTGTTCTAGTTTTAGTATTTCACCTTTATATAGATCTTGTGAAAAAATAATTCCATTCTTAGTACCTACTTCTCAATGTTTTAAAAGATTTTCATGATATGTTTATGAGCCATGTTTCGGAACTGTTCTAGTATTTTAAAGACATAGTTGGTATCGCAGAGATTCTTAAAAGTTACGAATCCGTCCAGACTTTGAATTAAGATCGCTTTTTTATATAAAAAAGAACAATTTTACTCTAATACCTATAAAAATAGAAGCCACATTTTTAGGTCCAGCAGCAAGTGTAAATATGAAATGTATTGTGCATTTACAGTAGTACCTAATAAATCGAGTATTTTCATTGTATACATATATTGATCCACGAGCGTCTTATTTGCACGGTGCACCAAGCGAGTATTTTGGAATCTGTTATCAACCTACTATAAACCCACTTGTTGATTCTTATTTAAAAGGTTTGATTATGGCATGCTACTGAAGTCAAATAGTTTTATTGATTGGGAGGAATGGAATTGACATTCCGTTTATAGCACTCTTTTGCAGCGGACTGAAATCTATTTGTTTGGGACACAGTAGTAACAGTGATGCAGAAACGCCTTGTTCGGTGATAGCAATATATTACTTTTAAGTAAGAATTTAAAATGTTCAAAATTCGTGAAATAGCTGTTGGAATCGTTTTTATTGGCATATTCAATCATATAGGTGTGTATCCTTATACAATGTTTCCAATAAGACTTAGTTTTTGGTTGAAATGTACAATGTTATCTTTTTTACACGATGGGTGCTTAAATTTACGAATACAAGATATTTTTATGAGCCGCTTAAAATTTGATCGCTATTCTTGATTTTTCAGTTTTGAGAGAATGTTAGTTCTGATTGTCTATTTATTTGATACTTTCAGCATCATATAACTGCTGCTGTTCGAGTAATTCATTATTTAGGCCTGAAAGCCAATTGCCGTCGATTTCTCTCGAATCTCAAAACACTTCCGCGAACTAAAAGGAGAATCTGATGTCATGTTTGATCTATCATATGGTGTAGGTGAATTCCGTCGGAATCTTGTATGTCGTGAAAGACCAATGCTTAAACTCATTGTATAGAATTGAGCTTTTTGGCCCAAATCATGAGCTACTCGAGGATTCAGCTTTATCAATAATGTCTGGTTCTTATGATGCTAGCATAAAAAACAGTAACTCAAAGAAAAGCCTGTAAAAACCAACGTTAATATCATATACTGAAACTTTTCACATGCAGCAAAACAGCACTTATAAGATTCATCAAAAACCACTATCACACTTTGTGAATGGCCCCAATAGCATCCTTACTGTTGCTTTAAATCGATTCAAATCGGAAATTAGTAATTCCATGGAAATACTAATTTTTAAATATTTTACTTGACAGCTTATCGTTAACCAAAACGAACCCTGCTGCCACCTAATCATGTTATCCAACATACCAGTGATTTCTTGTTAAAGTGCAGAGGACTCCGTGGCTTCCAATAAAGCGAGTATCACGTCAACATATTCCTACCCTTTCCTCACTTGACATGCATTCGGGCAGGGCCGGCGCCGGTATTGCCTTAGTTTGGAATCACCAGTTCTTACACATTGAAGATGTATGTTAGTCTCAAGCATCATCTGTTGTTTCTCTGTATAATAACAGCTGATCTGGCAACAAAGGAGTAGTAACCACGGGCGGTTAATCATGCTCATGCTCAGAATCAAAGGTTTCCGAGCTACAAGTTTGAAACTAAAACTTATGGTAAAATGCATTTACCTTATTCAGAAAAAAAACTCATCACTCAATGAATCTTAGACAAAGTAGGAATAAGGGAGAAGAATGCTTCATCGATTCTTTTCATCGATTTCCCCTCTTCCTTTGGTATCACTAAAATATGGTGATAACATGCGGTTTTGACTGTATTTATTTGCCTTAAGTTGAAAGTTTCTATCGCTACAAGGCATTCTAAAAAATGCAGCCAAGCCCATTTTTTATTGCCTTGTTTAAAAGAAGGGGAAGTCGATAGTTGCAGAAATGGAATTTGTCTTCTTGAACAAATGCTGTGCTATCAGTATCATTCAGTTAAACAATAGTCGATAAATGTTTCTCATACGTTCAGGTAGTTCTAACTCGAAATACTTATATGAGCTTCAAGACAATAAAAGCATTCGTGTTAACGATTTGCTCGTTTCCTGGTCTGAAACCCATTTCACGGTCTACCGGGACACTCCTACGGCGATTGAAATGCGTTTCTGCGCCATTTTCTCGTGGAATAAATCACGAATACGTAGCCACTTCGATATGGAGAAACTGTCAAACAAACGAAATAGACTTCTACTCGCAGCCTACTATGATATGAATTATAGCTTACGTGCATGCAAGAACACCAAGGCATTGTATGCAAAGGTAAAACGGGAACCTTGTTTGAACGATGGTGCAAACATCAGTGTCGAATAACCGCTTCTTCAAACAAATTTGGAGAAGTTATTCAGCTTTCTAGAAGAAAAAGTTGAAGAACTTCTCTAAATTTGTTTGATCAAACAGTTATTTAACATTGATTTTTGTTGGGTTATCTGATGTACTCATATACATATTATAGTAGCTTCTGATAAGTCAAGACAGGGCTAGAAATAGCGATCCTAACATCGTCGATTTATTTTTGTCAAGTTTACCCTTGTCCATTTTTGTTCTATTAGAAAAGGGTGGCAAGTAATCTGTTTCTATATTTCGACCCGGATAGGTCCTTTTAAAAGTGACCATGGATTATGCAAGAATGTGCCTGTTGCGAATAGCAGTCTCGTCGAACAATGCTGCTTTCAAAACGTTGGTATTTATTCATGTGGTTGTAGTGAACAGTTCGTGCTAGCATGCGCATGTAGTAGGTGTGTTTTTATGGATGGATAATGGGTAAAGAAAAGAAGAATGTGGGAAAACCGAAAGCCAGGAAATAATCTGTTCATCAAAGTTGAGAAAGTTGCCTAGTGCGGCGACATAGGTGGCGTCGGTGGCAAGATCGAAAGATTCCAGCTCCCGTACAGTCTCAAAACACTGTTAGATCCGCCATCTTTCTTCCTTAATGTTATGCGGCACAACGTTTTGTATTTTATTTTTGAAATATTCGCCCTTTCTATTTGTTCGCTTCGCGGTTTTGGAGGTCCCTTCTAAGTGTCGTTAGTAATTTTACAAAACGTGGAAATGTGTGGGTCCTCCCTTGGCTCAGTCGGTTAAGGCGCAACTACAAAGCAATACCATGCTGTAGATGACTGGGTACGATTCCCGGTCTAGTCTAAGAATTTTTCGTTAAGGAAAATTTCTCGATTGGGCACAGAGTGTGATTGTACTTGCCACATATTCATACTGATGCAAAAATGGTTCCTGGCATCGAAAGCTCTCAGTTAATAACTGTGGAAGTGCATTTAGAACACTAAGTTGAGAGCAAGCAATAAGCAAATTTTGAAAGCAATAAGCTTGAAATGCTAAAAAATATATTAAACGGCAAATTCGCATTGAGGGATACTTCAATAGTATTATAGTAGCCTTATAAAGGTTTCATTAATTTGTAATCACAACCGTCTATAGAGTGGGTCACTTTGCACACATTTCGGCTTCAAAGATGCATAGAGGAGGTGTTGGTTGACAAAACAGTTTTGAATGTAGTTTTATCAACAAAGCCGGGAGGAGTGCTATACGGCTGGAATAAAACCAAAATTGTTACTAGGGAAGGCACTATACATTTCTCTTGAGCGCAACTTACTGGAATATGGTGTTACCGTTTGGGCCACGTACCATGCCATCCAGATTAAACGTATATAACGTATAGAACTTTTCGTGTTTGACCTGTTTGGAACATTTTTTAATTTTTGACCAAAACAGCGCAATAAATTGATCTTATTGAAATATCTCTAAGGTCACACAAGAAGTTTTTAGATACAGATTTAGGACTAATAATACGTTTTCAAGATGCTTTGAATAACATGCTTTCAACATGATGATGTCCTATCTTGGTAGTTTCTAGCAGCATAATAACAAATTATAATCAAGTAATTTCAAAGTAAAAACAATAGCAGAAATATGTACATGAACATGACATGCTAGTTTGAGAAATGTCAAACGAACAGAAGTCAACAACGTTTGTTTAGATTGTTATTATTGAGAAAATAATGTTTGCTTATGAGGAGAATATGCACAACTCATAGTAAAAAATTACAATCGATTTTGACCAAATCAATCATTTAATAAATATCAGAAATCTAAAGATTGTTAATGCTCAGAACGTCTAACAAAATATCATATGCGAGGCAGCTTTTATGGTGCAACTTATGGTTTTACTCTTACATAATTTATGCGGTGTTCTAAAGATTAATAAAAATAAACAGAAAATTCTCTAATATTTTGCAATTTTGTAGCATCTCTGTTGGAACCATAAAAAAATCATCATGGTGGATTGGACACATGGTCTACACTGTCGATTAAAAGAATTTTTAAAACAAAAAAAAAACGTCCAGATTATCGAGTAACATTCTTTCTTACTCAAAATGTATCATCTCAATCATTGAGAAAAAAATGCAGCTATTGGAATTTTCAGTGATATTTGTAATCAAAGTTGCACCCGGCACTGTAATGTTGTCCATAGCTATGGCGTGAAGTTGAAATTGAGTCCAAAATACATCTTGAGAGCAGTCGAGTAACATACTCATGATGATCCATTGCAAATTATTTGAGTGAGTTATTATAACATCATAATAATCATATTAGAGCATATTCTTAGTGAAATGTCATTTAGCTCCAGAAATTGTAGAGAAAATGACGTTTCTTGTGGTCCGTCACAATAAATCAACTGCTGAAGGGGATTGTTATTGCATGCTATAGTTCCAAAAAATATTTTTGTTTTTTTCTTGTGGTTAGACCAATTCTGTAACCGTTTCTTAAGAAGATATCTTGGAAATGGGCTAGGTCTGCTTTTTAATCGATATGAAAAATTTATAAAAACTAATGGGAATTAATAAACATATTCATCATATTCATAACAAACATTACTGTCAAACTCGATCTGTGTTAACATCTGCTAGTTTGACACTTGTTGGATTGAATGGTCGTGTTCATGAATTTCTGCATTTAGTTTCACTTTTTAATAAATTGATTATAACCTATTGGTTATTGTGATGCTATAAACTACCTATATAATACATCGTCTTGTCAAATGCATGTTATGCAGTGTATCTTTAAAACTTCTTGCGTGACCTAAAAGATGTTATCAAAAGATCGATTAATTGCGCTGTTCTGGTCATATATGAGTCTAAAATTAAGTCATATGTTCTAGAAAAATACATGAGTGACTTATGATAGGCAAATGTTTTGCGATAACATCCTCTCAGTTTGCATATGACAAAATATGTTTTTCATTTCATTCTTGATACTCTTGTGTAACAAAATTTCAAGATAACTGACCAAAAAGAGATTTTTGGTGTTACTTGGGACGTGTTTTATATATGTAGGAAACTTTGTTAACGCAACAAATTTTCGAAAACAAAATATTTTCGAGATCCTAATTGTTTTTTTAAAGTCAATTGTTGCAGTTTTCAGTTTAAAAAACATTCTTGGAATGATTTGTTAGATTCGTCGATTGAATCTTATGAAGGCATTTTTTTCCATTCCAGCTTTCGCCATTAAATGTTGGGAATGTCGATCGGATTTAGATCCGAAATGTAGCGACCCATTCGACAATAAAACAGTACCACTATCCGATTGCAGCAGGAAATCATTAGATCATTTACCCAGAGTAAAGGCCACGCTGTGTCGAAAGGTTCGACAGAAAGGTGTATTCTTTTTCTTATAAGTATATTTGTTCCTGTTGCTTGTTTATTTACGTTTTATAATTTATTCAAATAGGTTTCAATTTTAACAATCGCTAATTTTGTAAGTTCATTAAAATTTATTTAATAGCAAATATTGTTGTATGTTCTAGTCTAACATTTAAGTTTGTTTGCAGTATATGGCGAATGGCGTTTCATCCGCAGTTGTGCCTTCATTGGAGAGCCGGGCATCGGAGGAGACGAGCGCTATTGTTTAATGCGCAGTGGAACGTTCAATATTTTTGTAGAGTACTGTACCTGTAACAGCAAGGACGGTTGCAATAGTGGTTGGATGCATGAGCCATCGGGTCTTTTAATGACTAGCTTGATGACTACGTTCCTCTGGCGTATTTCAGAAAAAATGTGAGAAGGTTGAAGTATCGAATACTTGACCCTGCCTTAAAATATGCACAATATAATCATAATTAAATTCATTTGTATGTATTGATAAAAACAATCTGGTTTTTCACTTCGAAGTTTGTGGGTGTTAATCGTACCTTGCTGCGGGATAAGATAAAATCTACGTATGACAAAACAGAACTGTATTAAATGTTTTTTTTTGCACGAATAGTCAACGAGTTTTGCCGTACAATCAGTGCTGAAAAATTCGACTTGCGAAATGAACACATCCGTTTTCATTTCGCAATTGAAAAGCATTTAACTTTTCGCAAATGATTATAGTGTGGAGCAGTAGGCCGTCATTCCAACGATGAATTATTGTCGCTGGCTGATACGATTGCAAAATTTTAATTTAACTGTAATACCTAGGTAATTGCCGTTTTGAAGAATGTGACGTATGTTGCCTTTAGGTGTCGCTTTTGGGAAAAAATCGGGAAACAGTTTTTGATTAGTGAACATAAATAAATAAACATAAAATTTCTGTCTTTTGTGTGAAACGTATCGAGTGTAATCGAATTCTTCCTGACATTTTGTAACTTCAGTGTATCTTCATGGGAATTATTCTACGATGTAATATGAGTATTGTTTTATTTCGAGCTCCTGCAAACGAAGTTAGTATTTCACCAGTTTGGAGTCCTCTCATGATGCCAATATTTACCTTTCCAGATATAAAGCACGTTGGAAATTAGCGAAAAACATGAGCTCTCTACTGGCTGGCCTATAATTGATATGTTGCGGATGCATTTGCGAGAATTTTACAGTTTTCTTACAGATTTTCTGTCAAATTTACGTCAACGGAACGCAAACGTATCTGCTGTAGGCAAGCCTTACGAAAGAAAAAACGGACTTTGTTGTCTTCAATCACACAACTTCGATGGGGTTTCGACATTTCCTGCGTGTACAGTTTTTTCTTTTACATCAGACAAGGAAACTTATATTCATTGTTTTTTTGAACCAGGAAGTTTGAATATTATTCAAACTTCTAATTGATATGCGAAGATTTTCATGCGGAGTTTACCGTCATACACAATGACCTAAGAATGAGCGAACATGAACAGGCGTTCTTGAATTGTTTCGTTGGATTTCCAATCATCTGTCCCCCTAATCTTCTGAGATAAGTATATTTTCAGCTAGTGATAACAACCCGAGAAGAGTTTGAGATCAAATTGAAAACTCAACATGATGTTGTGAAATGATAATGATTACTCAGGTTGCTGTCGTTTTGGTTGTTTTAACGGTTAAAAGATCAAAATTAATAGCAAAAATTAATTCCTGTGACATCAAATTTAAAAATGATCCTGCGAAAAGCGATCTTTCTCAGAGAAAAGTGGACGCAAGATTACAAGAAGATGAAAACTAAATGTGATATAGAATTTGACAATTGTAAAGAGAAATCAAATTTAGATTTTAATTTGATGTTGATACCAAAATAAGGTTTCGAATTGCTATCTCTATGTTAGATTTTACTCGGGAAATTATTCATTAAAGAAGTTCTGCCAAGTTTATTTCATAACAGCACTGCCATTCGGTGAGAGACTGATTGTTTATACAGTAAGTAGTTATAGTTAAGTAAGTAGTAGTAGTCAAGATTATAAAAAATCAAAACTTGAAGAATATAACTAGAAATTAGAAGAAGAATTAGTATCTTCCATTTAATTCCAACTACCTTTGCTTATCTTCGACAGATACGCGTATTTCGTCTACAATGTGCAGACTTCTTCAGTGTCTCGTACTAATAACTCGACTGAAGAAGTCTGCACATTGTAGACGAAATACGCGTATCTGTCGAAGATAAGCAAAGGTAGTTGGAATTAAATGGAAGATACTAATTCTTCTTCTAATTTCTAGTTACAGGTATTCCACTAAACAGCTCAAACCCTCTAGGATTGAAGAATATTCTTTTTGCTGATGTTATAGTCAAACAGTCTGAACATTTTTCGAAGCAGATACAAGTAATATTTTCTTCGTGCAGATACAACTGCCATAATAACGTGTACCATTCGGTTGAATGAAGCGATGAAACGTTTTGCACCGAACCGGCCTTTCTCTTTGACTATAATTATGGCAATTGATGGTGTAGCCGTCAGTTCAACTTTGTTTGACATTACACTTCAGTACGACTACAAACATTCATGGCGAAGCATAGCATTTTGTTTTGATCCTGCTGGAACCGAATCTCTAAGAATCTCAACGTATTTTTGTTTTATTTATGTTTCGAAAATGAACCTTCTACTATCATTCGTTACCCTGACAGCGTTGTTCAGCTCAGGTAAGAATAATATAGTTCTCGAAAAACTGAGTTATTAGTCATCGCGGGCACCGTAATGACAATGGCAAACAGGTAGCGTTGCCACTAATAACACTAACATCAACAATCACCAGCGTAGGTGCCACTCCCTTCATACTCGCATTGAAGGAGTGCAAGTTTTAATTTCCTAGATTTCAAGTTAATTTAAATTCATTCGGCTAAATTGAACCTGTTTTTGATTCTCTTTACAATCAGCGCTCGCCATACGTTGCTATCAATGTTCTTCGCAGACGGATCCTAAGGGGTCAGACAACTGCGGGGCGTACAAAGCTTTCAACCGAACGCAGAACATAGCCATCGAGTGCAACAGCGATGAATCGCATATGCCCGGATCATTTTGCATGAAGGTGGTTCAGCAGAGTCCACGAGGGTTTATCTGTAAGTATTTTTATTTACTTTGTAGGAATTTTGTGTGCAAGTAAGTTGTTTCTTATAAAACTTTCCGCCAGTTTTTTTTTGGAAGTGTATAGCATTGAGAGGAAGTACTTCTTCATTTCGAAAATTAAAAGATGCTTCATTTGACGCATGAAGCGATGGTACGGCATAGTATATAAGCCATTCTCTAAATTGGTTAGTTAGAAATAATTAAGTGGTAAGTGAGAGCATCAAGCTATTTTTAGCATCTAAGCTAATAAAGGTACACTAGGTTCAAAACTAAGATGCTACAATTCAAATTAAAAGTTTGCTGATTAACAAGCCAACCACAACCGTGTTAGTTGATAGTATCCGTGTTCACTTTTGAGAATAACACAGATTAAAATAGTTTTTGTTACGTTAAATTTACAGGATAACAGTTTTATACCTTTTAATTATCAAAATTTTTGGTTACTTAAAGAGAAAGTTGATGATCAAAAACGTAAAAACGTAATCAGATTCATAAATGATTTTCGAAACACTTATTATAATCATCTCCTGAAATTTCATTAATTACTGTCTGAACGTTTGGAAACATTTGGAAATATAAGTACTCTGAGACTACGAGCATCAATTTTGACTTCATTTAGCGACAACAGACAACAGTCAAATCTTACTCAACGAGTTTCCCCATCGGGTAGCACTAAATTTTACATAACGTTATTTATTTCTTATTTCTTATTTATTTGGGATTTCCAATTGGAGTTCATGCTTTTATTTGTGGAAAGAAAGAAGAAATGTGTCTTTTACCGTCTCTTATTCACATTGCGAATCTGTAAGCACGTTTTGGAAGGATTGATTTTCTCTGTCATTTTTTTTGAAGTGGCCTTACTTGTCGACCTTTCATTTTTTAAATATGAATACGATTAATTCTTCAAAACATCGTATTGAAGAATAATGATGTTATATGTCTACAGAATACTGTATACTGACGATGTGTGTGTCGCTCTTCTTTTTTTATGCCATATACGACAAGGCGTATTCCGATCGAATGATGCACAAATTTTGAAAATCGTTCATGAAATGACTGAGCTATTAACGGTCAAAATCTAACCAAATTTCGTGACGCTCCAACTTTTCGCCCACGCAACCTGTACCCCAGTTTTGAAAACACATACGTAGTCCTACGTCAAAAAATCTACTGTGTTGGCCAATGGAACTAATTCACGTAAGATTCTAAAGCCATTGTGCCCCTGTCAAAGGCTTTAGATGTAAGATCTAAAGCCTTCGACAGGGTCTCCTTGAGCATTGGCTTGATAACTACCAGGTTACAGGGCTTATCTGGATCTTTACCCAAAGATGCAAACCAGTGCTGCCAGGGGTGATGTGGACCAGAAGTGCATTTGAACCCACTAGTAGTAGCATATCAAATTTTAATTCGACACCCGTTCTTATTTCCATACAATATGTATAAAATATGGAACTAATGGAGTACTTATGTTATACAAATTTAAATATTTTAAACATAGGTGCTTGATATAACCCTCTGCACAAATAGGTTTACACTTGAATTTAATAACTGGAGAGTCTCGGAAGAGGAATCTTTGGCTGATCACTGGTTCAAATTCTTCGATCATTTAAATGGCTGTATGCAAGTTCCCCGTTTCAGGAACCCAAAAAATACAGACTGGAACGTTTACTCTGACATCCTTGCATTAAAATTTCATCACTTTCGGACTTCTATTGCAAGCCCAAATGATTTAGACGATATTGCGGAAATTACAACATCTTTCATTATGGAGGCCTAACAAGAAGCGTGTCCATTACGAACAATAAAATCAACGAGAGGTACACCCTGGTGGAACAAAAAACTGAACAAAAGGAACTGACGCTTTCAAAATAGCTCAAATGGCCTCGAACGACAGGGCTGTGAAAACCTTTGCACAAATGTTACAAGTGTAAATGAAACTAGCAGACTTTTTAGCAATTCTAGCAAAATCTAACGATTTTCAAGTAAATAGTATTAAGGATGAAGCTGGTACCTTTAATAACAATGATGATGAGGTGCTAGAAATAATCTTTTGAACACATTTTCCAGGTTGTTTTGAACTGGATCCATCCAATGATCCAGAACACTTTTCTGCCCATTTCGAATCTAAAGCGGTTGCTCTTAGGCTGGTAACATAAGGTCCGTCAAATGGGCTTTAAATAGCTTTTGCACCTTATAAGTTCCTGGAGCAGATCGGCTCTATCCATGTTTGCTTCAGCGAGGTTTTGATCACTTTAAAAATAGTTAAAACAAATTTTCATTTGCAGCCTAGCTACAGCTTATATTCCAAAATCCTGGAGATAAATTAATGTTGAATTTATTCCAAAAGGCGGGTGGGCAACAAATGATAAGACAAAAGTTTCAAGGCCAATCCGGTTTGAACTATTTCATGCTTAAATGTTTGGAAAGAATTATTGATCATAACATTCGCAATGAAACTCTTTCTAGACAACCTCTTCATGAAATGCGACAGGCATATCAAAGTGGCAAGTCTACAAGTCTATTACGAAATCTGAACAACTTGGGATTTTCTTCTTATGGTTTAGCTGATGGCTACCTTATAATGATTATTGGATTGTGTATAAGTACTCTTTTTGAGCCGATACGGCAGCTTTTGTCGGCTTCGGTAGTGGTGTAGTGATGTGGGGCTCTCAGTAAATCCCAACGAAACAACACTTGTTTATTCTGAAAAACGAAGGACACCGGGGTTCATCCACTTCGTCTCTTTGGTTCTGGGGTTATATAACTGATCAGATTCAGTATCTTGGAGTTATATTAGACTCACAAAGCTATATTGGTCTGCTCATATTGACTCTGAATCAAAAAGGCATGTATGGCTTTTGGACAATGCAGAAGATCTATAGGTAAAACCTGGTGCCTCAAACCAAAATATATTCTCTGGTTCTATACTGCAATAGTTAGACCAATATTAGCTAATGGGTGCCTCGTATGTGGTGGCAAAAAGAAGGAGGTGCACGAAACTATCAGACGGTAGATCATCACTTCAACGCATGTGTCCCACTGCTGCTCACAAACACTTTTCAATAATATCGAACAATACAAATTTTGCGGCGAGGAAACCGACTCTTGCGCATGGGCGAATGGGTTATGGCATCATGATACAGTAATAAATTTTCGCCTGTGGTTATGAACCTTTATAATTGGATAGCCATGTTCTAGCTCCAAACGATACATGACACATCCCATCAGCTTTCCGAATGCTGATCTGTATCTTTTTTCCATTGCGTAGTATTGATTGGATCTCGGGGTACACTGAGAAGACGATCGCCGACAGCGCGTCATCGTTTTACTCCTTGAACTCTATTTGATGGTAAAGCTGGAGCTGGAGCTTTTCTCTCATGAATTGCGATTGCAACAGGCTCAGGAAATGCTGTGCATCTTTTATGGGTCCCTGGGCATTCAAGTATTGCTGATAGCGAATGGGCAGATGAATATTAAATGGTGCCTCAAATAATTTCTCAGTCCTGAACCTGGTGTTACTTTCTTTCAGTGGCATCGTGTTGGATCAAGAGAAAAATTCTGCTTCTTGGGCATTTTCTGAGCATAATGGGCTCTGAGCAGATCTAAACACTAGATCGACAAAATTGTATTTGTCCAGCGTTTTCACCCAGAGTCGGCAGCAATCTATTAATTCGCAAAAACAACTGTAGTATCCTAGTTCGGGCTTTAACGGGTCACTGTAACCTGAACTATCACTTAACAAACATACAACGTGCACAATCGTTTGTATGTAAGCTTTGTGAAGCTGATTATGGAACTTCCTTCCACCTAATATGTTGTTGTCCTGGAATTGCTCAACTACGTAGTATTTTCGGTCGTCATCTTATTGATGAGTCCAATTATAGAAATCTTAACTTGAAAAACGTTCTTCAATTCATTTTCAGATGTGGAAAAGAACTCTAACGCATTTAACTTACAATAATATTATTATCTCTTTTTGGGCAGCAATATAACCCGAAATCATTTTTCCATGAAACTTTCTGAGGCTATTGTGACTCAGAAATTACAGCTTTCAGGGATGATTATATCCCGAAAGTGTTGCTTCCTTTTTTTCCATATTCATTACTTTCCTTCTCCTTATTTCCTTAACCTACATACCTTTCCTCCCTTAATGCTGCGATGCCCAAGAAGCTACTGTGTCAGTAAGTAGCTTCTGATATACCGCTTGATTCACTTTCACCCCCTTGTCGTTGAAGATCAAAGGGGTTTTGCCGGAATGAGTCATTCCAGCCCAAGCCATGACAGAAGCGGGATGATGACTTCTTGAATTACTTCCACGATTTTAGGAAGCAGCAGGAAGCAACTGCCGATCATTCTGGTGGTTGTGATGCTGCTCGATTGTGAAAACGCTTTCATCGGTGAACAGCACTGACCGATAGCAACAATTTAACATGCTTCTAAAAAATTCAAATTAAATTCTAATTAAAAGCGATCTGTTGTATGATGTATGATATGTACTACCACCCATTGTAGCACGGAAACTACGTCCGACAGCAGTGAGCTCTCTTCTCTGTTAGACTTGATCAAGCTTTAATAACCACTGATTATCCTAATCATGCCATCGTATCAAGGGCCAAAAGGGGCTGGGTGGATAGATAGGCAACATCACCTATACGTATCCACAGGGATATAAAGAATCTCCTTCCAACAACAAGATTGAACAATTGGTCAAAGCAAGCTATCCTAACATGAGGATGCCCCAATGGGCGGGAGAAGAGCCCGCCCTCTATTCTAAACTGTTAGCAATGGGGAGTTGGCATTCACACTCTCCCCATCCAGAGTGCTTCAATCGGGTGCCCTGATGGTCCCTCCCATTCCCATGATTTTTTTTATATAAAAGTGTATATATTAATGTAAATGAAATTTTTTGCTATATTACTATTTGCTGATTGAGTTTGATTTTATAACAGAAATTCAATTTTATTTTTGCTGACCTAATAGTTATTGTTCCTGAGTAAGGAGTTGCTCCTGAAACAGGGAATTGATTGAAAGTTAGTTAAAGACAAATGGACATACAAAAACAATAAGTTATGTTTAAATTATCTGGAGTAAAATCAATAAAACAATGACCTGCATAATAGCGGCATTATTTTGATTTTGTTTTTATTTTGCTGAAAATGCCTTCATTGAGAAGTTTTGGATTTTTCTTACATCATACAACAAACCGCTTTTAATTAGAATTCCATTTGAATTTTTCAGAAGCCTTTTAAAAGTTTCGTCCTATACTTTAACATGGGAGCTGTCCGATTTATCACCACTCGGTGTCTTCTTCATTTTTTAGGTTGGATTCCTCAATTTTGACAGATTATTTGAGAGTGTGTTCGTGTGAGTTCATTATTAGGGTCGCATTATTAAGCTTGGGACCGAGCTTGGGGTCGATGTGCTAGTACTGTCTGAGCCAAGAAAAAAAATCGTATTTGTTCGGGACCTACTGTTCTTATAGTTAGTCTATGCCGATAGCGGCCCTCGGATAAGCGGGCCAGAAGAACCTTAGCTTTTCTCAACCGGTTTGCTTTCATGATGCACAGTTTATATGACAGTGAATTTACAGCGATTTAGCCAACTTTCGGATGGAAATCGAAGTATTTCGCTTGATTTGTCGCCGGATAATCTCGCGCATTTGTGGAGTCCGAACGGTGCGCTTCCTACTCGGTCACTGTAGATCTGGCCATACTCAGGATCTGTTGCAGTCACTGAAACCGTTCTTCCTTTTCGAACAGTTCACTACACCTGCGTAGATAATTTGCAGACACCCTGTATTACAGCGACCTTATGCAGGACAACATCGTGGGACTACCTTCATGCTTCTCGTTGTCGGCTCGGAAATATTCATGCTGCGAACGTTACGCCGTGCGTTGGTGATACAGATCGGTGCTAGTCATCCTGGCTGTTGAAACCGAGCGAAACCACAACAGGAACGGTACAATTCAATGGATACGATTGAGCTGCGACGTAAACGGCCACAATACAGTAGGCACAAGAAAGTGATCTACGTATGTCATGAGCCTGTGCACGCTGCTTTAATTCTTTTGTATTTTTGACTTTACTGTGAGCCGTGTTTTGGTGTTGTCTCACTCGTTCTCACAGGATGCTTGAAAACATGGCTCACAGTAAAAGTCAAACTTTTTATAGCGTGCACTGGCTCATAGAGAATATTTTCTCTTTACTTTATACTTTATGTATGGCAAACATTTACAACACATGTTAATGTATAGCGTGTATGATGAAACCAAGCTAAAACAACACAAACATTCACATAAATTATGATAATACATCTTACATCAAGAACAAACTTTCAATTTTTTAGCAATTTGTTTTACCAAGCGGGAATAGATGCGAATAAATGTCTTATATATGAAAGAATGACATATGATAAAAATTTGGTATAATGCAAACAAAGACTAAAAACATATATTTTTACAGGGGACGGTCGGTGGCGCCAGGTTATCAGGCGGTGTGCTTCGGTATCTGAGACCGGTGTTACCGGTGTCTGCAACTGGGGCGTCTATGACAATGGCGTCTACTGGGAGGAGTGCTACTGTGCCGAGGATGGCTGCAACCATGCGGCAAGGTCTGTCTCCGTTTCCACTGTCAGCTTGTTGTGTATTCTAGGTTTAAGTTTTGTGTTCAATCGGTTCTTCGATTAGAAGAACTTTATTAACTAGCTTCCGAAGCCTTTATCTGTGCCTTTTTAAAGCAACATACAACATTCCATTTAGTGGCAGGCAGAAGCCGAAGAAGAAGAACTATCGAATCCGTCCAGGTGTTTTAGAGTACTAGAGACTATTTTTTGTTGTATATTTCCGACAAGATGTAGGAATAAACGAATCTACTAAGAAAACTTTGTGATTTTTCGGATGAAAGAAAACGTTCCGTTTTATTCTGTTTTCGTTTATTTTATTGTACAAATATATTTTCGCACATTTTGTTTTGTCCATGAATTTAACACGTGTACATTTATTCTACCTCCACTATTGGTAGCATAACAGGTTTTAAAGAGTTTTTTTCTTTGTTTATTATTTTCACCAACGAGCTGTTCTTTTATCGAGTTAGATAAGTTTTATCTAAGAGTTCCATGTTTGCGTTTACCTCTGTACTAGATTCTATACGTTAATTTGCATATGACGTGCATTGAACTGTATGCATTCTTTTATATTTCTAACACGTTAATAAAATCTATCGTTCCAATGTATGAGAAAAACGCGTGAGGCTTCATTAAACTGATATTTATATCCATTCAATATATAATCATTCACAGATAATCTATCAAAACACCTTTCAGGAATTAGAAGTTGGTTAAAACATGAAACACATTCTAGCCTTTTTCCAGCTTAAATATTATTATCGGAATTACAGTCAGGTCTGAAAGTGAGCGGTGGGTGGTGTCATCATCATCACCCCCCTCCCTTGATCTCACGGCTGTCTATGATAGGTTATCAAAAACCTTAACTGTAGTTTCATATCCATTGCCTCCACAGACGGTTCGTAATGTTTTCTGCTCTCTCTATCCCTCTATGTTTTTCTGCATTATGGCATTTGTCACTTGTTTTGATCTACTTTGGGATTTTGTACGGGAGGAGTGGGGAAATGGCAGCCGAGAAAATGTATTACAAAGTGGAAACGTTTGTAAAAGTTTCGTAAAAGTTCTCATCACTACCGGTGTTTTAGGCTCAACAATAATGGCAGGAAGATGGAAAGTTGCAAGAAAAAACACGTGTTCTCTGGTTGGTAGCTTGAATTAACTTCCTTTTCAGTTTGTCTGAGTATTAGTGTTGTGAATGACGAGATTGCAAGGAATCAATCATGCCGCTCTGTGATTAGATAACACGTCTTACATCCGTTGCGGTTGGAACACAAAGAGGACGAGACGCGGCCTACCACGATAACGTAAGCTGTCGGGCAAACGTTATAGAGCTTTTTGTTGGGTGCCATAATCGAGGTATCTATGTAAGGTAGGATCAATCCGCGAGTGAACATTATGGCATCTACACATCTCCCGCGTTGTTATGTTATGCGTTATGTTATTGTCAAAAACTTCTTCCAAGACGCATCCCGTTTGATCAAAGCTCGTAGACTTCACCGGTTTAGCAATGACGTATCTGGACCGATAGTCGACTATCACCAGGATTGATACGCCACCGAATTTACAGTACGGCCAGATGAAATCTAGAGTAATTGTTTCTCATACCGATTTGGAAGCAAAGGTTCGTGTCATTGGAGTGGGGTTTTCGAGTTTTCCGTTGGTTACACATACCGCACATGAGTTCACCCATGCCTCTGCATCCTTTACCATGCCAGGCCATCATACATGTTCCCTTAATATACTTTTGAATTTAGCAATTGACGGATGGCCCTCGTGACCAATTGCTAGCGCTTTGTAACTGTTCGCGTTTTTGAGATTGTCGTGTTTAATATTGTATATTTGTGAATAAATGAGCAGGAATTGGGCGCATATAGTTGAAGTTTTCAACTTCACCCACCGAAGTCTACACAACCTACCACCAAATGGACGGAAACGGCTCTTTGGGCGGTCATGAGGGGTGGCGATGGAGAAGGCTATTACAAACTGCGCGATAGCAAGCACAATTAATGCGAATAGCCTGGCCGTATGCTGAGGACAGTAATCTCATGACCCATTAGACTCGCATAGTCAGCTCGATGCGATTTCAATAATAAGTGAACCATCATGTTGAACAGTCCATAATTATCGATCCTAGTGGAAAACCCTTAGAAAAAGCAAAAGCAAAATACAATAGTACAAATAGTGAAAGCTGGTAAAAAGTGAACAGCAGGTAACGTGCCTGTAACTGCCATATAAGACAAAAGTCCTAACGCGAACTACTTGCTCGTTAGGACCTAGCTGTAGTTTTGAACAGAGTCCCTGGAATCCCCGGTAGACGTATCGGAAGCCTGCACCGCTCCTAGGCCATCACACAATCAATAATTCCGACTTCGTCAACATACTCGATGGCCCTGAACGGTAGTAAGGAGAAGACATCGCCATCCCTACCCCATCATCATCCGGAAGAGCGAACGCGCATTGTCGGAACTGGAAACCCGATGCAGTAGGGAAACCAGCCGTTGTTAGGAGCTGTCTACGTGGATACGTGGTGGTGAAGCTGCAAGGGGCCCCGAAGAACAAGTTCAGATAGGTAATTAGACATTAGACAATAAGAAAGTGGGAAAGGCACTAGAAGTTAAATACATATAGTAAATGTGAAGTGCTCGAGGAGTTTTTATTGTAATCAGTGCGATTATTCCCTGCTTCGCGGAACACTGTCCAGTGAGCGTGTCGACCCTGAGGTCATTGTAGTCGGGGAGTTTCAGAGAGGTGTAATATCGAGAGCGGTGGCTAATACTTACAGCATCCTGACGAAAATTCTCAGGTATAACTGCGCAACCAGTTGTAACCAGAATGCCATGTCAACTCTCCACCGAGCGTTCGAGGGCATCGACCCGTTTCGAGGGCATCGATCACCTCCAAAATCAGCGAGGCGTGGCAAGGGCTACCGCTGAACATTATGGCATCCACACAAGTGTTTTGTGGTTATGAGCGGTAGGATCAACGGAATTTGCAGTAATTCTTATTTAACAACAAACAAACCAAACCAAATGAAGCCTTCTGGTTTCTCTGAAAACATAATTAATGGCACGGATTTCACAACTAGGTACCAATGATTGACATCGAGACGGCTGCCTAAAAGGCATTAATTTTGGAAAAGCTTTCGCCATAAACGGATGTTTTGTTTTAGAAAACTTTTCGTCCAGAAAATTGTTTTTTTTTGGCATTTTTTTAAAGGTATTGTGGTGACAAACGATACAAACAAAAATGAACTCTGTAGTTTCTACTAAGCTATCGATCAAATTTCAAGTTAGTTAGTTTTTGAATAATTATACTGTTACCAAAATAGGCAAATACACCGTCTTCAATTCATCGTTGTACATATTGAAACATACTAACATAAAGCATATTACAACGGATAAGTCAATCTAACAACCAGTGGACCAGAGCGGGCATTTTCGATTTGCGAAATATTGGCATTCTGAAGCGGGAATCGAACCATCATTTTGTTGCAACCGTGTCTGCGTCTTGCAACGAATTATTCCTAATCGTAGCTTCATCCACGAAGTGTGCAAACGGCAATGATAATGCTAATGCTTTTATCATCCTTTCATGAAATCTCTTGTATTTCTCACCATCTTGAGCAAAAAAAACAGGATAAAAGGGTTATGATGCATAGTCTTAAGCACAGGTTTCCAAACTCGTTGGAATATATTTGGATGCAAGAAATAACCAACGGATTAAGCGAACGACTCAGTTAAATAAAATAAAAACCATGCTCAGTTTCATACTCGGGTACAAATATGCATACCTTCGATTTTGTTTTGCATATGAAAGTTGATGAGTTATTTTATTCATTGTTTTTTTTTGTGTGCTTTATGGAGTCATTTTTCTTTTGATACTCTGCGCTAACTGGAGGGACAATAGCACGAATTCAATTTCATCGAGCTAATTATTAACCAAACAAAAGAATTGAGCAACCCATCGATTCGGGAGCGGGAGCAAAAAGTTTTGAGGATAAAAAAATGTTGCCTGCTTGTGGATGGAAAATCGTTTTTGAACATGGATTCTAGTCCTTAACAAAGGATTTATCAGACAAAGCCATGATTAAATTTTTATTCAAAGCTTTTGTTCGTGAATGTCATAAAAGATATGTTAGATTGCAACTGGATTTGGCTGCATCTGTCCATCCGTAGCATCGATGTGGGCACCACTAAAACGAATTTAATGTGTCAATGTAAATAATACTCTTGTACTCGATTTCAGTCTATTAAGCAGCCTTGTTAATCGTTTACTTTCGATAATGTCTGTATTGAAAATTTCCCATTGCATGCTTTACAGATGTATAACTTTAGTGCCTAACTATTGGTTCACAAAAACACACATGTGACTTACAATTCAAGTCATTTCAATTAATAAACCAATTAAAGTTAAAGTTTTGGTTTCAAGTGAAGTTAAATGAATTTGAAATAAAATGTTTATGTTTTGATCAATTTATCGCCAGAGGCTTTTGTGGCTTGGAGCCAGCAAAACTAATGCTTAACAAAAGTGGTAGGAAACCAAGAACTCAATTCATTAGGACCACCAATGAACCTTATGTAGAAATAGCAAAAAGTAAATGTTATTTTCTCGTTTGTGATCGTAACACTTGCTCTCAAACCCAGTCGGTTGCCGCACGGAAACTCAGAACAATAGTAAATGTGAGTAGCTTTTGAAATTAATATTAGAACCCTGATTTTTTAAGGTACTTCTAAACGCATTATTTCAGTACATTTGCACATGGGATTATCAAATCCACCCACGAGTTAAGTGTTTTATGATTTAGGTTCTAGATTTCTTGAAGTATAGAAAGAAACTTTTTTAGTAGTTCCAGCAGGAGTCTCCCGGAAAATTCAGGACCAAATCTTCGAATTTAAAGATTATATTTCACAGAAGTTAAGGAGGCAACTTCCCAGAAAATCAAGGGAGGACTTCTAAGAGCTTCAGGAAAAAGTTTAGGGGAGACAACTACTAATACGTTTGGAACATTCCAGAGGTTTTGGAGTTTTCCTAGAAGTCCAGGAAAAACAACACTACCGAAATTCAAAAACAAACTTCCACAAAGCTCAGAATGCCCTAGAAATTCAGGAGAGAACTTTTCTGGAATTTCTTTGAAAGTTCATTAAAAAACCTCTTCAAAGAACTGAAAGAAACTTTCAAGAAGAAAATAGTGGGTACTTCCTAGTAGTTTGAGCAAGATTTTCAAAGAATTTCAGAAAAAAATTTCCCTGAACTTAAGGAGAAAACTTCTCTGAAGTTCAGAAGAGGACTTCTTAAAAGTTCAGGAAGAAACTTCCAACAAAATTAAAATTCTAGAGAAGACTTTCCAAATGTTTTGGTGAAATTTTTCTCGGTGTTCAAGATGGTACTTGTCAGATCTTTAAATAGAATAATCTCAGGAAAAAAACTTACTAGAATTTCAGGAAAAACTTACTAGAGAGGACACTACCTATACGTTTACGAAGGAATTTCTCCAAAATTTAAGGAAACTTCACTGAAGTTCAAGAGAGGACTCTCCAGAAGTTCCGATGTAAATTTCACAAAAGCTTAGTTGGAACTTCTCATATGTGCTAGAGAGCTTTCCTTAAGTTCAGAATTGAACATTCCAGAAGTTCAGAATAAGGCATTTTAGAAGTTCAGGAATTCCCAGAATCTCAGGTAGATGCTTCTGAAAAAAAAACAGGATGAAACTTCCCAGAAGTAAAGGGGATACTTCCTAGTAGTTAAAGCAGGAATTTCTAAGAAAGAAGGAGGATTCTCCAGAAGTTACGATGGACATTTCCCAAAAGCTTAGTTGGAACTTCTCATAAGTGCTAGAGAGCTTTCATTAAGTTCAGAATTGAACATTCCAGAAGTTCAGAATAAGGCAGTCTCGAAGTTCAGGAATTCCCAGAAGTTCAGGTAGATGCTTCTGGAAAAAGAGAAGTATTGGGGATATTTCCTAGTAGTTAAAGCAGGAATTTCTCAGAAATTCAGGTACAAACTTCTCCAAAATTCGGAAGACAACTTCTCTGAAGTTCTGAAGCGGACTTCTCATAAATTCAGGAACAAACTTTCATCAAATTTAAGAATATTTTTCAAGAAATTCTGGAGAGAACTTTCCCAAAGTTTTAGAGAAATTATCCCAGCAGTTCAGGAGGAGACTCATCGGAAGTTAATTCAATAACTTAGTTCAGCAAAAACCTTATCAACTATTCCTGGATGGTGAGGTTGGGTTGTTAGGTGTGAATCTACCAGAATATCAGGAGTGACTGCCAAGAAGTTTATGACGAAACTTGCTTAAAGTTCAGGAGAAAACTTCCCAAAATATTAGCAAAGCGCATTGCTGATGATCAGAAAAGAGCTTCCCTGAAATTCAAAAGAAAGTCACAGACAAACAGAAGAACCAGTCAATACAAAAATTATTCATACAACCATAATGATATTCATTGCCCATCACACCATATTAAAATATGGTGAAAACCGTCTCCTCACACGTTCACATCGTACTTTGAGCTAGGACACAACCTCATGTAGGAAATACAATTCCTTTGTTTCCATTTCACCTCGTTTGAAAAGTTTGATCGGTAAGATAACACCCTTGAAGTTAAGCAGATAAGTATAAAACTATTTTAAGAAGTTTCAAAATATATCAAAAAAGTTGGGAGAACTCTTCAAAAGCTCAGAGAATCCTCCAAAAATTCAAAAAAAAATCCTCTATTCTGAAAAAATCCCTTCTTAGGGTACCAAAAGCTTAGGAAAAAGATTGAATGCTTTACCGGAAGGTCAGTGAACTTCGAGATTAAATCGTTGAAATGAGATCGATTAATGTATATCGATGCAGCAACCTTTGAATGTTAAATGTTTAAAGAATGACAGTATTAATTAGTTTCATTATCATTACGCATAAATTGGTGATGACTAGATAATAGCCCTTCTTCTGAATCATCTTTAAATCGGCATTGACACTTGTCCACATATTAATTAATTACTTTCCCGACAAGTATTTCAAATTGCAACTTTGGAACAGCGTCTCAATGAGGTTTTCTGAATAACAAAAACATTAGAGTTATTCACAAAACAAGAGTGAAAAATGGAAATACTTATTCAAGAATGACAGCTTAATTAATGAAAGTCCTGAATTACTGCATGATGAAATAGTTTAAAGACATTTTGGGAAGTTGAGCTCCGTTACGAACTCAATCAGTTTCAGTCGGTTTCTGTAATGCGCAATTTCGTTCGACTCGACTTCTATAATTAACCCCTATGTACAGGGGGCGGCAAAAAATAATGCGAAAATGTTCAAACTTGAGTATTGGGTTAATTCGTATAGCCAGTGACTAATTTCTGTCGAAAGTGTATTTGTTTATGTTAACTTTCAAGTGCTGCATTCAAAAATTCTATTTGTTTTATTGCAAATTCGTCAAAATGTTCGCGAAAGAAGTGATCACCAGTTTGTTGCTCGCGCCGAAGAAGCCGAAATAGATTGCCAAGGTGGTAGGGTGCCATTTGGCAACAGTTTACCTATAAATTAGAAGAAAAATTAGTAATCTCCATTTAATTCCAACTATCTTTGCTTATCTTCGACACATCCGCGTATTTCGTCTACAATGTGCGGACTTCTTCAGTGTCTCGTACTAATAACTCGACTTACAATCGAGATAGACAAAATAAGCGCATCTGTCGAAGATAAGCAAAGGTAGTTGGAATTAAATGGAGATTACTAATTTTTCTTCTAATTTATAGTTACAAATATTGCACTAAACAGCTCAAACCCTCTAGGATTCAACAGTTTACTGCATAAAAAAGTCCCTGCAGGATGGTCCTAAGCAGCGGAAGCCGGGAAGCGGACGTTCGTGCTTTGCAAGCACGCCAAACGTAATCAAATCGGTCCGTGCAAAAATTGCTCGCAACCCAATGCGTTCCATAAGAAAACTTGCAAAGGAAGCCAATATTTCGGAGAAATCTATGCGGAGAATCATCAAACCTGCATGCATCTTCCAGAGCCAGAGTGAAACGCCACTTGATTACGGACCGGGTCAAGGAACTACGAGTGACTCGTTCCAAGAGATTGCTTTCCTTGTTGAAGATGGAAAAAATGATAATCCTGTTCTCCGACGAAAAGCTTTTCAGCATCGACGCTGTAGTAACAGTCGCACGGACCGGTTCATTTCACCGCAGAAAACGGGGAACATTCCGGAAAAAGTGAAATTCAAATTTCAAAATAACCTTCCGGCTGTTGTCATGATGTTTGGCTTGGTGGCGTCCAACGGTTTGAAAATGGCGCCTGTTTTCATTGATGCTGGAGTTAAAATCAATACCGAAGTGTATATCGGTATTTTAAAGGACCAAGTGCTTCCCCAGGGTGAAGGCCAACTTCTCCGAGGACCAAAACGTTGTCCTACAGCAGGATGAAGCGCCGTGTCACACGTCCAACCGAACCCAACAATGGTTGAATGATAACATGAAGTTTTGGCCGAAGGATTTGCGGCCCCCTAGCAGTCCAGATCTTAATCCGTTGGATTATTCGATTTGGGCATATGTTGAAGCACGAGCCTGCAACACATCACACCCTAGTGTGAAAACCCTGAAGTCAACCATAACACGCACATGGCAGTCAATGTCGGAGGACTACGTCCGAAAGGCATGCTCTGGCTGTTATTAATAAGAATGGAGGACACATTGAATGAATTTGTTTAAAAGTACTTTATAAAGATAACTGCACTCGAAAATGTGGATATTATTGCTTAAACTAGTTGAAAATGGTATTTGAAAGAAATAGAACAAATTTTCGCATTATTTTCTGCCGCACCCTGTATGCATTCAACATTAAGCAACATTAACGATTCAAACGTTCTGCAGCCATTGGAACGTTTACTCTATTGATTATTATTTGGAATCATTAAGGAAAATGATGATTCTCCAGCAACTGTTGGTGTGCCAGGTGCGCAGAATTTGTCTCTGTATGCAAACAGCATTGATCTGAACCAGATAATATTAGAGTAACTAATGGTTCAATTTTATAATTGTATTAAGTGAAATTTCTGTCAAAGATTTCAAGTAAATTGAAGTCTGGCATAATGTCGAAGCAATGGAATAACTTCATCAAAAAAGTTAGCCTCCTTCACGTAAACTTCAAACGGCCTTTGAAGAACATAAGAGTTCTTATTTTCGAAGAGTTTCAGGCTTGAATCCATTGAATGGATATTTTGAATAACAAACTGACAAATAGTTATAATCATAGGCTAATTAGATTTTATTGACCATTAAAGATAAACCGTTCTGCTGTATGGATTTAGACCCCGCACGTTACAGATTGTGCCAAAGTAGACTAACCATCATTAAGCACAGCAAACTTATTGTTCGAACAACGGTGCTCGAGTCTGCTTGTACTTAAAAAACGAAACATCTGCCCATTAATGTTCAAAACGGTTGATCCATTGCTAAATCAATCTCCGATGAAACTTTCCAACCGTATCGCTAACAAAAGCACCCTCCAAAATCTGACATCAACAACGGTTAGTGATGCTTTGTTCGCTCCTTTTTAATAAAGTTAAAACTTCCTTACCCACATCATCGCGATCCCTCCGATGAATAGCCGGTCGTTTGGTTGCCATCGGGCGCGAACGAAATACGTTTCCAAATTTTCACACTTTTTGTCGATACTTCAACGGTGGTTGCGGAAGAAACCGATTCACGTCACCCTACCACACAACCTGGTTGTCACTTCCGGCTGTCCTGCTTACAATATTGGTTAAATCGAGACGTATAGATAGAGTTCAGTTAAATTTACGATGCTACTGAGCTTGCTGTGAGGAGGACGGGTGAAGTATGGTTTTTACGCGAACTGAAATACAGTGTTGGCTCTTATAATGCGGTGGGTGCTACCATCTATTCATTATGATTTGTTGGCTGTCATGCAACCAAATGAGCTGATACACAATCACAAAATCATCCGAGAAACTAGTATGGGTGGATAATTCCACCCACCGTACTATAGGAGACCTGCCAATAGCTTTATACACGAGAATTTGTGCACCTTCAGCCCGTTTTGCGGTCACTGAATCGGTTCGGATTAGTGTCTCTACTGTGCAGCCGATGAGAACGGCTGTGGATTTTTTTTCGGGATGGCCACTGGCTTATGGGGACATCCGAAAGAGTTTCGGAAAATAGGGGAGAAAACGAGGTGAAAATGAGAAATTGCTCATTTGACACTCTTTGTGTCATATCCCTCGACCGGAGCCTGTCGAAAGTTAGGAAGTTTGATGTCGAGCTGAACTTTTCCGAAGGACGATCGGGGAAGCGAAAAGTGATTAAAATTTAAAAACTTGAGCTCGTTGATGTTTCGCTGGTGGTGGCACGTCCGGTGAAGATAACGATGATGGGATGGTTGGGTGCAGTTTTGTGCCAGAAAGTTCGCTGTTGTTTTGTCAGTTGGTGCTGTTGCCGCAAGAAAAGTGGAATAAAAGTTGAATCTGGTTTCAGAAGGGCTTTTAGTCTCGAAAGGTGACAATTTTTCATTTTTCGAAAGTTTGATGAAAAATTTTCGGGTAAGATTTGAGCAGTTCAGAATCAGAAAGGAACGATGATGCTGGTAAATAATTGATGTGGTCATGATTGGGTGCTGGGAGAGGGATTGTTGAAATAAAACAATTTTTTCTGAATATTCTAGACACAATTCAACTCAAGAAGGTCGTTTAGTTTTTTATCATTACTTTTTGAATTTCAATAATTATGCATACTTTGATTCATCCTTAAGACTGGTGTTTTAATCAAATGAAGGCATTGTAGCGCTCTGTTTTCTCTTCTCTCTTTTTAATTAACAACATTTTGCATTATTTGCGAGTTTTTCGGATTTAATTTTAATCCATCTAAATGCATGCTACTCACATATTGATCTTCTAATATTTATTCCAGTCGTTTCATTAGTGCACGTCATAGCCCACAATTATTTGAAAAATAATAATAAGGTATGCGGTGTCCGATTCAATTATTCAATGACCATTTCCAGAACTGATGACTAGTTCTGCTGCTTCTCATCGCTTCGCTAAGCATCCTACTAGGAAATAGAGGGATTGATGTGTGAATAGCTTTTTTTTGCTATTTGTAATAATCATTATCAAACATAATGAAATTGAGCCATCCGTGCAACAGTCCATTGATATCTTTTTCGAGTACAATAAATATAGACATAACTGGAATCAGTATTCATAAATTGGAATAACCAATCCACAGTCAATAATGTCTATATTAATGATTCTTTTCCTTCGATGACGCACACCCTTCTATAAATCAAAATAAATCTCGTTTTTTCTTTTCTAAGTAAAGTAATTTACCAATGCTTGTAAACCAATGTCGAGCAACTCGACTCGATACTTGTCACGGTCGAGTTAAACAAAATTGTACATTACAGGCAATCGAACTCGGCTGTGAACTGTAATGTGGAATGATTTCAAAATGTCATGGAATAATTACACTATTGTAATATTTCACAGAACTTCCAACACCTTAGTTGTCATTTTTGCCTTTCATAGGATAATGATTTTCACGCTTGTTTAGTCAATTACAATAATGCTTTTGTTATTTTGAAAACCTCATTGGAAATTTTGCTAGTTGAACAATTTTCGGGGAAAGTTATTCATTAAATTGTAATCGATATCTTTTCATTGATTTTATTTCGAAGTTTTGTGAAATCTTCAATATTTTTTCTGAGCTTCTGTTACCCAAAATGGGCATTTTTTTTCTTTATTAAGGATTATTGTTTCGTATTTCTGGGATTTTTTCTGAAATTTGGCAGAATTCTCAGAAACTTTTTTGTTATTTGTCTGAACTTCTTAAAACTTCTTTCCTCCACTTCTCTGAGCTTCTTATGTTTTTTAAGTTTACGCTAAACTTCAGCAAATTTTCTTTCCGCCGGACCAACATGCCACAGAAGGTTATTGAATCGATCAATTTGACAAGCATTCAAATCTGTCAAACGAGGTGAGATAGAAACCCACGAATTGTAATTCTTATATGAGCTTGTGTCTAAGCTCACATTTCGATGCTTACGATTAAGATGGTGAAGTTGTTTACTATATTCTAATATGGCGTCGTGGGCAATAAATATTATTACGGCCATATGAATGAAGTTTGTATATGCTGCTTCTTTGGTTCTTCAATGATTATCTCTTAAATTTCAGGAAAGTTTTCACCTGATCATCTGTAAAACTCCCAGATGAACTTCTGGAATGTTCCTCCTGAATTTTTGGCAAGTTTCGTCATAAACTTCTAACCAGTTAGTCCTGAATTTCTTGGAACTTCACTCCTTAAGTTCGTAATAGTTTCTTTCAGACTTTCTGAGAAGTCTGAGAAGGTAAATTTCTTTCTGAACTTCTTATAACTCCTATCCTAAACATCTAGGAACATATTTTCAAAATTTTGGGGAGTTCTCTTCTGAACTAAATTAACTAGGTTAGCTTCATCCTAAACTTCGAAGAAGCTCATTCTTGGACTTCTGGGAAGCCTTACCTTGAGCTTTGCGGATGTTTATTCTTAAATTTCTGAGATAATCTTGCTTGAAATACTAAGAAGTGCCTTTTACACTTCAGAGAAGTTCCGTCCTGACCTTTGAAGAAGTTTTTTAGTAATTATTCTTCTGATCTTTTGGAAAGTCTCCTTTAGTACTTTGAAGAATCCCTTCAGAATGTTCCTCTCTAGAGATTTCCCTAAATTTTCTAGGGAGTTCCCGTGATTTTCAACAAGATAACAGCAGTTCTTGGTAGCTTTATCAATATACTAAAATTTTATAGAACATTTGACATGCTCACAAAATTTATGAAAGGTTTTCTTGGACCCTTCACATAAGTGCACACCATTGTTTG
>JASCZW010001288.1:0-98755 GCA_034211315.2 Aedes japonicus
CTATAACTTCTTCATTTGAATCATCTCAGTTTTTTTAAAGCTCTACCCAGTTTTAGGTATTTTAAAAATTAATGCGGTGGGCATAACTGAGGATACCGTACCATAGAAAGTTTGAGACTTTTGCAGAAAGAAGGGTCGGCATCTTAATCAACTGTTTATTTAATAATTTACTGTGTTCAAAAAATTAGGTGACTTTTTAATTTAAAAATTGCACGTTTGAGATATGGTCCAAAAATTTTGTTTTTACGTTGGTAGGCTTGATAGTGACATATATTTGGCATTTCATGACATTCCCTACATAATTAGTTTATTTACGCTTGTGTTTTCTAAACGACCAAAAGTGCTTTCAATCGCCGAAAGCACAATGTCTGAATTTGTTGAGCAAAGATGTGCCATTAAATTTTGTTTGCGGAACGATATTTCTGCTGCTGAAACATTGAGGATGGTGCAGAAAGCCTTTGGTGAGTCAGCCATGTCGAAAAAAAAAATGTTTATAAGCGGTACAATGACTTCAAAGACGGTCGAGAACGCGTTGAAGACTTGCGCTCATGAATCAAGGTGATGCTGACTGTTTTCTTCGATCATCGTGGTGTAGTGCATCATGAATTCTTTCCGACCGGCCAAACTGTCAACAAGGATTATTTTTTTTTAAATGTTATGCGTCGTTTGCGTGAAGCTATTCGCAATTATGGGCAGGCAAGTCTTGGATTTTGCACCACGATAATGCGCCATCTCACACAGCACTCGTTCTTCGTGAGTTTGTTGCCAAAAATTCGACTCATATCGCGCCACAACCACCGTATTCACCTGATGTGGCTCCGTGTGACTTCTGGCTATTCCCAATACTCAAAAGACCACTTCGAGGACACCGTTTTGTATCGATTGAAGAGATTCAACGAGAATCGCTGCGCGCATTGAGGGGCATCCTGGAAGCCGAGTATGGCCTGCTTCGCGGATTGAAAAAAAAAAAACGCTGGCATAAGTGCATTGCATCAGAGGGGGACTAATTTGAAGGAGACGAAATAGATTTTGATGATTAAATAAAGATTTTTTGAAATATAACAAAAGTCACCCTATTTTTTGAACACAGTAGTGTAACTCTATTATTGTGAAATAAACAGTCGGTTTTGTTGATTTATGTGGTTTTTTATTTTGCTGCTATTATTTTGGTGTCCGAAATTTAACGTGAACAGGCTTTACTTTTCAAAAGCTCATAAAATTCCAATGAAGTCAAACCCAAAATCTGAATTCTGGATTCTGGAAATAAAGTTGCTCTCTTTTTTTTTAAACTAAGAGAACAAAACTGGAATTAAACAATTGATTGATTCAAACAACAATTCAAACTTGAATTAAAACAATACGTTTTTTTCATTTTTTTTCATGCTATGACGAAAATTTTCTGGTGATTTCAAAGCAGAAACAGATATGTTTCTGTGTTTTAGTAAATGCAACTATTGATTCGGTTACTAAATTGTTTGAAATTCCTCGGTCCATCAGTTGTTTTTGTTAATCAATGAACTCAAGTTTTCGAGAAAATCTAATTGGTTGAATATAAGGCTTAGAAATGTGTAAAGTTTGTTGGATTGCGTTTTTTTGTGCCTACAGGATATTTTGCCTTTCCAAGAAGGTAAATGTTTTTCAAGCGTTAGAAAAAGCAGGACAGCCAATCTGCTAGGTTCTAAATCATGGTTTGGAAATTCAATTCGTTGATAAGGCGATATACAGTATACTTTCCTCCAAGATAATCATTAGAAACAACTTTATGGAAGACAAATTAGCCCTAAAATTTAAAACCTAGGCTGAAAATGTCTCTTTCTGTCTAAATTATCTTTCTGGACAAAAGAACATTGATTATTTATTTTTACATGCAAACAATCCATCAATACTATAAATACAGTTTTGATAATTTTAAAAAGGTTCAAACTTGTTTCGAAATCAGTTTGCATGGTTGAATTATTTCAATTAACAACTGCAAAAGTTCATCTAAAAAACTGAGTTCAGGGTCGGTAGTAAGCTTATTGGGATTTCTCTGATAATAAGAAACATTTTATTTTCTGCGTTATCTAATGCACATAACGCTTGATTTGTCAGAAAATAATGAAATATATAATGCAAATTTCAGCCAAATAACGCCTGAATCTAGCCTGTTGAATGGAAGATTGCAAACATTGTTGTATGGCGCATAAAAGATTGTAAACAATTTTGTTGTTTACACCTCCTTTGACTTGGAATTGAACGAGGGGAAATTTTACGCTTTTGTTAAAATTCATCCAAGAAAGAAGTTTTATGGTATATTTCGAAGATTATATAAAAAAACAAAATCACCATGATACATCTATCCTGAAAAATCAAAAACAGTACGAGTTCCCCACCAAGCCTCAAGTAGCCATTTTAACGCTCAGACATTCGAACCCGTTTTCTGGCATTATGCATAATACACATTTTTGCCATTCCCACTTGTTGAATGCCATGTTTTACCACCGTCGATCGTGGTGGCGCGACCATAAGCCACCGGCCGTGCCCCGTTCGGACCAACCGTGAGGTAGACAAACCACTTCATCAAACGCCCACACACGATCTTCGACCATACCCTACCCTCCCGCGCACTGGCTGGAGCTTCTTTTCAATCTTTAATTGATTCCCTGTTTCGCCAACACCTTGACCAAGGCGAAGAATACGGCAACGACCACAATGGCCTCTTTTTTCCGATGCGATGCGCGTTGGTGGCTAAATGGTATCCCGATAAACAGCGGATTTGCTGATGAAGACACTCACCAGAGAGAGGGAACCTGTTTTCCGGGACCACACGGGTGCCAATCCGTCGTGGCCAACTGGATCGACCAGAAGCAATCACCAATCCGGTCTATTAAATTGCAATTTTATGATAGCGTGACTTCGATCGGACAGCCATTTGGCTACCACAGCACTCGGCAGGTTATCACTTAATTCCTCCGCTATATATTATCATTAATTTGTAATTTTTAATAAATACAGAAATTATTACAAAACGAAGATGCGTTCGCTCCATCACTGCTCAGGGCGGGGGGAATCGAAAGTAGCTCTTATCAACCGGACCTTTCTGTGGAATCCTCTTGGTGGCATGTTCTGGCATGTAGAGCCAATTAAACGTCGTCGGGAGTGGGAGCACCAAGCGATAGCGCCTCACCCGAACTGGCTGCATTCTTTTTCAACGGAATGAGATCGAAACGTTCGTGTGAAACACAACTCTACGACTCATTAAGCCGCAATGCCTTCCTTAGCTTTCTATTAAGCTGATGCCCTCCCGATGCTATGCACAGATCCTTCCAGATCAGTGATGATCACTTCCATACCGTCGTCATCGCCGTTGAGGAAGGAGGAGAGGCAATTTTTAATCCACCATGAAATATCGTATAAAACTGTCATCCAGTGGTCAAACCTAATGGACTTGTGCTGATAAGAAGGAAATGTTATGTTATTGCTAGCCATTACTTCTCCTTCGGTTAATTTACCAACCGACGACGTTGTCGACTTCGTCGTGTGTGTGCGAGCACGTTCCGTTGGCCGTGGTCACTCGCGCGCTATCTAGGCCGATAAAAACGGTGAGTGAGTCAGTTAGTTAGCAACTCGTCCGGCAGACTACTCTGCCCCGACTGTGGGGAGCCCTTATCCTCGGAAACGACCCGAAGTCAACCACTTTAATGAGAACGACGCACAGCATTATGAAACTGTTGTCATTTTTTGCTTCACCTGCTTTATGGGAGCGATTTATCTGGAACTATGTATGCTGCTCTACAGAACATTTACTATCTGTCTCTAGAATGGAGCACTAATTTCTCGTTGGATTTGTTTTATGATTCCGATTAGAGACTAAATGGACGATACCGTTGAGTTGTGGAGATGGTCGGTAAACATTCGCAACGTTGATGGAGCAATAGTTATTCTTTGAATTTGATAAAACCGGAGTAGTTATGAAATGAGTTTTATTGCTGTTTAATGAGAGTGCCTAGTTCCCAGGGTCTGATTGTCAATGAAAACACTGACACACGGTTTTTTTTTTCCAAAGCTCAGAAATCATTTCTCAGTTTCACTCATTTCAAATTTGAAACAATCAATTAAGCTGAGCTCCATTGCCTGCTAATAGGTTCATTCAAAACATTGATCCAAGCATCAATTCATTCATACCCTAACCTGTCATTATCAGCTCAAAAACCCCGCTGGAGGCATCGAAAAGTAATTTCCAAATGTTTTCCTGGAAATCCGAGCAAATTACTAGCTAACCACAATGCGCTTCCACCCAAAGCATGAGCTGGTCAAAATATTGCGGAACTTCAGATCGTTCAGCCCAGCGCGGGGATTGCTGCTTACTCATGCTAGAACTTTCATATAAAGGCTTTACCCTGGCCCGTAATGGCTTCTCACAAGTTCAAACGGTTCCGAAAACAGTTCGTTCGCTTCCACCCTAGGTCCGTTTTTTTTTTCGGATCGTGCACTGATCGGTATCGCGATTCCCACAAAGGCGAAGCGCCCATCGTCAGCGTTAATTGAATTAATATTTCACCTGCTCCCACGGATAGTCAGCTGATCAAATTATGCGACATGGTTAAATAAAATAATATTCAAATGATATTAAACAATCATAAGTTCGATTAACAGAAGCAAGCTCGCCATTCCCACCACCAAGCAGAGAATCGCAAAATCTGTTGAATCCCAGTTCACCACCCGCAAAGTGCTAATCCCAATGTACGATCTGATGATACTCATTACTAATCATTATTCGTTAAAATATTTGCACTCCTGACAGGCCGAAAGCATAATTACAAAAATAAACAATCCTCTTAGCAGCCAGGGCGAACCATTTGCCTTTTTTCCAGGAACGAAAAATATACACACAACCTACCACGTTTGCCAGGGATTGCTCACGTCGATCATCGGGGAAATTAGCTTACAGTTTTGCTACTAATCAAGGCAGGATAATGCGTCTTTTGTCTAGTTGTGGGCAATCCGTTAGGTCAACCCTCCCGTTGGACACGAGTGATCCGGATTAGCATCCTTTTTTTTGTTTGTTCCTTGAATCAGTTTTTACGAAACCGGGAGACACAATGGCTGGAACGCTTAGTGGATGAAATGGATCTCTCTGAAACAACAACAAGTGCGTATGTTCGAAGTAAGTCAACCAGAAACGAAGGGATAAGATGTGCGATAGGACATCGGGTGCTGATGCTTTCGGAAACCGGAGACGTGTGTACACGTTGGCTCAAGTATGTGATCATCTACGTCTACCTGTGTTTGAAGGATAACGGTCTGGAATAGGGAGAACTTTTGGCAGTCAGGGTTGGCTGTGCTTGGAAAATCAAAATACGAAGATAAGTTAGTTGGCCATAGGAGTTGCATTAATCAAATGGAATAATTGACGGGAACATTATCAGCTGAAGAAATTCACTCATGGAGTTCAAAGAGATTGTAGTTGGTCGAACAAATTTATTTGCACTAATGAAAAGTTGAACGGAAATAGCTTACATTAATTGTTATGTTATTTATTCTCCGTGCGAGGAGTAACGATTATGATGTAGAAGGAGATATTCGCTCATCACCATGAGGCACCAAGAGTGAACATCATTGTTTTTAGCTAGAATGAAAGATGTGAAGAGAAAGTGTTGAAAGTTCCGTCAGAGTGCGGCAGGTAGGAAAATTAACAGATGTTTTTGAAAAATGAGCGAAAGGGCATGTATCTAATGGTACTCGAACCATGGACGTCAATCTTTGCCTAACAGAGAGTCAATCTTTGCCTGGAGAGAGTTCCTCTCCCATGTGCGCATCAATAAACAGAGTGCACACAATAGTTCGCTAGAATAACCATACAAGCCACAGTGGTACATGAGCGTCTTTCCATGCGTCAATTTTTGCCTGTTGAAGTGGCGGACTTGTTCCGTTGCTACAACCTACCCCGCAGTGGGATGTTAGGCAAAGATTGACGTCCATGGTTCGAGTACCATTGGATACATGCCCTTTCGCTCAATTTTCAAAAAACATCCATTAAATTTTCCTACCTGCCGCACTGTGACGGAACTTTTACTTTCTCTTCACATCTTTCATTCTAGCCAAAAACATTGTTGTTCACTCTTGGTGCCTCATGGAAATAGCTTGTTATCAGGTCTATGATCCCAATCCTGATTCATTTCCAAAGCTCCTGAACCCCCAGGTTGAGGTTACAAATCTCAAACGTTTATCAATGAGACGACACCAGCTAAATCATTGCACGTCTCTCTTCTTTGAAATTTATCATCAGAATAACGTGGCGAATGCGGAGAGAAGAGTAGGCGGTGTTTGTAACAAGTTTGACGTGCATTTCGCTGTGTTTTAGGATATTACAAAATAATTATTTTCGGAGGAATTCAAGTTTGATCCTTAAGGGCTTATGCTGAATAATTCTTGATGACAGTCATTACCTCAACATTTAGAATTGATATAACTCAGAGCCGGTACTAGATATTGAAAATTTAATCACATCAGTCTGTATGCTTACTAGCTGTGAGCAATCTGATGGAGTTCGATTCGATGTTCATTCACTAACAATCGAGATTTATCAATTTGAAATAGCAAGGTTAGTTTGCGAGAGCGAGATAAAAGATAGGAAAAAAAATATGGAGCTGCAATTGCTGCAGTGTCCGGAGAGATTTGCCAGAGTCCTGGAGCGATGCCGAAAGTTGAGTTTGGTATACAGGTGCAAGCCGGTTGAGCCTAGAATGGCTACGGTGGAGGAAATTTTGATCAAACATTTACAGGAGCAGCTGGATATTCTGAAAAAAAAAAAAAAACGAAAAGGTAGCGACGATGTTGATGGTTTGGAGGAGTTAATTTCGAGATACGATGCTATTTTCGTTTGCCTGAAATGCCATATGAGGCAAGCATGGTGAGTTTGGATAGGTATTATTTAGATACCTTGAGAAAAGCGTAACACAATCCATTTGGACCCCGCAGAGTGAACAGGTTATTATTATTATTAGTTTTGTCCCCAGAACTATATGAACTATATTATTTGATCACATCACTTACCAAGGTGAATCCTGATCCATCGAGCCCTACCCTACTAACATAGGAAATTGGTCACTGCAAACACCATAGCAAGAGTGAGTGGAGACGCTTGACTATAGGTTTGTTCCAATGGCGTAATTGACCTGACCATCAGGACCTACCTTCTGCTTTTTAGGCGTCTCCAGTTTCGATAAAGTGAGTTTGTAGTGTGTTATAAGCAAATCTGATTAAAACCTATTTTTGATCATACTCTAATTGTTATGTATTGTATTCTTCGTGCGTGGAGTAACGATTATGATGTAGAAGGAGATGTTCGCTCATCACCATGAGGCACCAAGAGTGGACAGTAATGTTTGCTAGAATGAAAGATATTAAGAGAAAGTGTTGAAAGTACATGCACTCTGTTTTGATGCACACATGGTGTTTTTACTGGTTTTATCTTTCTTCAAAAGTATACCAAACGCACGTCGAAGTTGGGTCACTTCTCGGGTAAATGGCCCATACAAATTAACTATAATGTTTATGAAACCACTTTTCCAGTATGCTTTGATCATAAAACTAGATTCTTAAGAATATGAAAATTCACTTATCGGGCATTATTAATACTCTGAACTGATATAATAAGAGTGGATTGTAGTTATCCTTCAAATATCCGACTATTGTAAGGTTGTAAGGAGGATAACTACAGATGCTTATCTTCCAAGGGTTTTACACCACCTACATTCAATGGTTCCAAATGGAAGATCATACAATTTTACATGAAAATACATCATTATATTCAAAATATTCAATTTTGAAAATGTTAAAGTTCATATGATAGAACAATATAAAAATTTCTCCATATTAACTTGCATGCAAGCGTTTGAAGGATAACTACAGAAATGCTGCTCACAAAAGGAAAACCTACGTCGTGCTGCTTCAAATTGAAATAAAAAGATTGTTCTTGTTAATCTGATTGTGACAGCTGGTGAATGTGACTCATGGCGGTTATCAATCGTTCGTTGCCATCGTTCCGTACAAATGTGTTTCGAAACTCGGTGATTTGGAACATGAAATTGAATTTGAAATCATATTTGGACACGTGTTGTGATTTTTAAATTCTTTTTGATAAAACCGTAAAGCTACCTTCACAGATAAAAAGAAATATTGAATTTTCTTATTTAGTTTTTTCTGTGTTAATTCAATCGGTACACTAACTCGAGCCTAATTCTGTTCATACGCCATTTTGTTTGAAATGCATCAACAAAACTACACAGCAAAAAATAAAAATGAATATTGCATCAGGATTCAGGAAATTAGACGGGATCGAGCATATCGATGTACATGCTACATATACGAATGACAGCTTTATTGCCTTCGTGAGACTTTAAATTACACCATATTTCCAACGCGGATGAAGTGCATCTACTTCTTCGCAATTTTTAAATTTATTTGGTTTTGTAGGCACATTATTTTTGCTGATTGGAATAAGAGTGCTTTGCGTTACTTAGGGAGGATGGTACAAAACGCACCGTTTAAGCAACATCGTGAATTACTAGGGAATGGATGCTTAAATTTAGGAATAAGCTATTGAGTATGATGCGTTACAATGTATTCATTCGTTGTAGATGAAATGTGATTTAAATTCAAAACGATGATTTTTCATGATATTTTGAACCTTTTCTAATTTGATCCCAAGACGACTCCGGGGTAAAACGCCTGTTTAATTGCTCAATATGCACCCCAAAATTGGGGTAAGACGCACCACAACACTGGGATATGATGCACCACATTATTGGGATAGCATGCACCGCTTGTAAAAAGTAAAAACACGGCTATAAAAAGTTACTCATTAGAGTGTAAAGTGAGGAGGTTGCAACATATCACCACGTCCTCTTAGCTCTGTTTGGTAGTCAAGCAGCAATGGGAATAGAATAAAGACGTTGCGCAAATTGTTGTGATATGTTGCCAACTCCTTATTGTACACACGCTTAGAAAAAAGTACTCAAAGAAGCAGTTAAGTGTAGGAAGCACGTTGGGTATAGTTGTGTTTATCTACCATTGGGTTCAAATTACTGACTTTTGAGTAGAATTTTACCAGAAGTAAGTTATTTATACCCAACGTTGGATTTACACACGTAACCGCTTCACTGGGTCCTTTTTTCTAAGCGTGTAGATGTATACAAAACGCCACGGTGCGTTCTGCCCCAGTTTTCGTTTTGCATAGTTTTGTCTAAATTTTCTGAAAATACTACCTTGAAGTTTTGTTGTGTGCGATACATGTAAAGTGAATTTATTTTAAACCATGGATATTAACGCATGGTAAAAGCTTATTTTAACAACACTATTATTTACATGTGAGATACAGTCATGACAACTTCTCAATTTTGATCATATTTTGGTGTATTTAGTGCCTTATTGTACTACAAAATTATGAGTTATGCTGTTTTATTTAAACGTTGATAAACTATCATTCCATTGAAGCTATAGCTTTGAAGATTTGAGCATATTTATTGAGTGGGTCATTCTACCCCACCAGTGCGTTTTGTACTGTTCTACCCTACTTCGATGTAATATTTGAAATGTGAATAATATTCAGCGTGATTCAAAATCAAGTTGTATTATCTTTTATTTCATTTTAAACATTTAAATGCCAAATGTAACAAATGTAACTCATTGTAATGCTTTATTGTACACGATATTTATCAATATTTTTTGATCAGATGGCATGTGATCCAAGGCAATTTTGAACAATCTAAGTGATTCATTGTGCTGGTGTAATTGTTCAAATATTGTTCTTTTCGCCGAAGGATTGTGTGCGCACCGCTGATCTACTTATTTACATGAGTTGCCCATGCAATAAGTTTGCAAAACCTAATCGTTTTCGTCGAAAAGTGGCAGCAACAGGAGCAGGAAATTCTTGGATTTGGGATCTGTTCCACACATCAATGTGCGCAGGGGCTCTGTAGTTGTGTTCAATATTGGTAATTTAGTTCTCCATTTGCGCAACAGAATCTTTCCTTAGATTCATTTCGAAACTTTAATGCCATACAATGAGGGCACACAATTGATCCAATGGTTACCGATATGTCGACAGCATAATCCTCCGTTGAATCGTAATAAAATGCCAAGCGATTCCGTACAATTACCAAGTTTGTTTGCTTGCGTAATCGACGGTCCAAATTATTTTCTTCTGTGAAATTGACCGATTTACCGTTGCCCGACCTTGTTAAGTTCTTAATCGATCTATCTCGTTTTGCGATGCATGGACATCTTCAGATTCTGATGCCCTTGCTTCAGTGTTACGTAACCGTGTAGTCTCATTCATTTGACTGCGTTGTTCTTTGTTTTTGCTCGCCCGTATGATCCATTGCAGTGACTTTTTTAATCAATAACGGCGCCGGCCACGTCCTTGCAATCAGGTGGGAATATGGAAGAAAAGTTAGAGTGACCATTGCTGATAAGGGACCGTGTTTACCTCTGCATCCCCACAAAGGTCACAGGAAGGAGTTTAGGGTAGGGTTTAAAGAATCAGGATTACCCTTGATAAGTGATGTGATCATATAATATAGTTCATATAATTCAGGGGACAAAAAGGATAACAATTACATGTTTCGCTCCACGTTTTTGAGAGCTTTTACCACCTCTTAATTGTCTGAAAATCCTTTGCGGTGTCCAACTGGTTGGTGTTCTGCTTCTTTCAAAGTATCTTAATGATGTCTATCCAAACCCGCCATGGTTGCCTTTGTGGTATCATACGTGAGCGAAAAAAGCATCGTATCTCGAACTTATAATAGTGAATTTTAAAATTAAAGATTAATAAAAAAACCCACCTCCATTCCATTAAAATTCACTCATCTCGATTACCGCCGTAAATAACTGAAAACAATACAAAAACCACGAAACTAACAAATTAAAAAATCTACTGAAACTTACCTTTTCAATTCGTATTTGTTTACCTTTGGAACTTGTTTGAATTTGATGTTAGTTATTTGGTATCAGCCTACTGATATTAAATTTGAAAAAAGTCGCACTTAAAAAAATCACGCATGGAAAAGACTACATTTTGGATTTTCAGGATGTTCCAGCTTTTCCAAATGGTTTGTTGCAATTTTCTGTACGCATAAACATGAGCCCCCAAGACGAACAAAGCAAAACAACCCTCTCTAATCCGTCAATCCAATCGTGAGTTTAAGATTTTTATTTTGTTTTTTTTTTCACTCCACCTGAACCAGAAAGATGACTTTGATAAGATTAAGGACGTACTATAAGGCATGAGTCATCCAACATCTAGACGCACTGATTATTTTATGGTAGTGCTCCTAGTTATCGAATCTTGAATGTTTTGACTTTAGTATGTTCTGAAATGTTTCCTCATTCAGGGCTGAAAAAATACTTACGATTTATTTTGCTGTATAAAGTTATACTTGGTAGACGTCGTGGACCGAAAATTAGTTTTGGGCACTCACTTTCAAAATCCAACGTGATCTGGTTCATAAATCGCGAAGTCGTTGAAATTGTTTAAATCAACCGTGTGCAGCGTTTTCAAATATTTGCGTGAACGGTATACTATCGATCGGAAGGATCATAGCAAGTGTCATGGACTAAGAATTGGAAGTTGCATGGACAAGCGTTCTATAATTCCGGTAGTCCTTTTTTAGTCGTTCATTTTTGCCGATTATGATCTCAAAGCTGAATGTTATTGACGAAAAAATCAGGTTTTCGTAACAAACAAGGCTATGAATTCCAAAAGGTACAATCACAAGTACCTGAAAAAACGTTTTCTTCCGAACATTAGAGTTTCTAATAGACCTGTAAAGTTTTGGCCTGATTTGGCATGCTGCCACTACGGCGGAGAAGTACTACAGTGATATCGAGACAACGGGAAGGATTTATTCGAAAACAACATCAATACACAAGTGCTATATATGATACTAATTTTAAGTACTCATTATTTTTATGTCATTAACATAGTTTTCAGGTAGATCCGCTTTTTTGTGTCCAGATACTAAATGACTCAAGCTTTAAAAAAAGAAAAACGAGCTTTTGGAACGATACGTGTCGTCAACGTGAAGGTGCGAGTATGGTAACCTGCAAGACAGATTGCTGCAGGATCAAATTGTCTTTGGATTTTGTCATCGATCGTTTGCGAATTAGCTAATAGGCAAAGATTCCAGGGAATTGACCCTGAGGAAAATCGTCGAAGCTGGCAAAATGAGAGTCATAATTCACGAGAAACCAGAACCTTCAAGACGTGTATTTGGTGGGGTAGCCTCTTTGACCGCCAAAATGCGATGTTACTGAAAAAAAATCATACTGCCTTAGGTAAACTGATATGAATCAATTTTCCCAAATTTGGTAGAAAAAAATAGATGGATCGGATTTCGTGCCGCAAACACTATTTGTATAGGAAGTTAAAAGTTTGAAGTGCTCGTCTATCTAACTCCGCCGCAAATATCTAAGAAAATCGAATAACATCAACCTGATATATTCTCGGCTGCCAGGCCGGTATTTAATCAAAAAAATTTGCTGGATTTTTCTTCTGATATGATGGAAGAAGACTATCGAATTTGGCACCGATAAAGCTATTCAATCAAGAATCATCGGTGTTTAGTAGTTGCACTTGCGTTTGCCATACTTTTCCGGAGATGACCATTCCAGCATGATCGAGTATAGGTTCATTCGGAGTATAGGCTATGGCTATAGGCTATAGGAAACTATAGGATTTTATTTCAGGATTAGGCATGCCATTAATGCACCAAAGATTACACATAGGTATTTCATAAAAAGGAGAAATAGGAAAGAGGCTCACGACCCGAGCAGGAGCGAACAACATATGAATACTTAATGTTGACCTTGATAACTGGCCTTGGTTCTTTAATGCTCAGATTAAGAGGTAAAATACCTGAGCAATATACCTAAGAATTGCAAGCAAAATTTCTCTCGAATAACAAAACTTGTTATTCCGGAATACTGGTAATAGCTAAGAGGTACTATTTTGTTATTGTCTTACCTCATTTTAGTATTTGCATAACATTGTAGGAGCATTTTTAAGGTATTATCCTCAAGTATTTTACGTCTTAACCTGCCCGAGCAGGGCCGAATAACTTGATAACTGGCCTTGGTATTTATGAGCTCAGATTAAGAGGTAAAATACCAGAGGATAATACCATAAAATTGTTCCCACAATGTTATGCGAATACCGAATTGAGGTAAGACAATACCTAAATAGTACCTCTCAGGTATTCTCAGGTATCCAAAATAAGAAGTTTTGTAAATCTTAGAGGATCTGAGCTGTTTAGTGAATACCTGTAACAAAATTAGAAGAAAATAATTTTTCCATTCATCCAACTACCTTGCTATCAAGATACGCGTATTTCGTCTACAATGTGCAGACTTCTTCAGTGTCTCGTACTAATAACTCGACTTAAGTCTGATATGTAGACGAAATACGCGTATTTGTCAAGATAAGCAAAGGTACCCGAGCAGGAGACAACAACTAAAGAATACTTAATTTTGATCTTGATAACTGGCCTTGGTATTAAAGAGCTCAGATTAAGAGCTAAAATACCTAAGCCAAATACCTTAGAATTGCAAGCAAAATATCTCTCGAATACCAAAACTTGTTATTTTGGATACCTAGGAATACCTGAGAGGTACTATTTTGGTATTGGTTTACCTAAATTTGGTCTTCTCATAACATTGTGGGAACAATTTTATGGTATTATCCTCAGATATTTTACCTCTTCATCTGAGTTCCTAAATACCAAGGCCAGTTATCGAGTTATTCGGTCCTGCTCGGGCTGTTGGAATTAAATGGAAAATACTAATTTTTCTTCTTATTTCAAGTTTTGGTATTCAAGAGATATTTTGCTTGCAGTTCTTAGGTATTTTACCTCTTAATCTGAGCTCTTTAATACCAAGGTCATTTATCAAGATCAAAATTAGGTATTCATATGTTATTGTCTCCTGCTCAGGTGAGCTCCTAAATACCCAGGCTAGTTATGAAGTTATTATTTTTTGCTCGGGGAGATAACAATGTTAGCCTCTAACCACGAGTGATGCTGGTGATGAAGTCAGGTACCTAGTAGCACACTTGTTGCTATTCAGTTGTATGTAAATATGACTTGTTTAGTCATGATCGAACTACAGCTAATTATGGTCATAGTGTACTGAGTACTAGACGAATTCGTATATCTGGGCTTTCTGGTGACAGCCGATAACGACACTTACAGAGCGACACTACCCGAGCAAAGATTTATACCAAATTGATAACAAGTTGTAATAACATATTATCAGTGTTTGATTACTACATTTGTTATCTTTGAGGCTGAATAAACAGCCAAAATAACAAAATTGATAACAAATTTATATAACAAATTGATACTTGTTTTATTATCATGGAGCTCATTTTTATAAAAAAAATTATTCAATGAACAACCTTCTTGAGAATATTTCAAATAATATTATCATCATGATATCACATTCATGCACTAATCAGAATGCTGGTAGAATTCAGTAACGTTCGTCAAAAATCATCTTCAAAATTGATAACAGATGATAACAAAATTAGTTGTTGTTGATGACTAAATTTGTTATGCGATATCAGATGATATCTGAGATAACAAAACTTGTTGCTGATTTGATATAAGTTTGTCATTTTACTTTGAAAGGGTAAGGCACACAACTGTGCCTACTTTGGACTGCGAAGTCCTTGTGGAAAACCAACGCGCCCTGGGTGTCTTTGAACGGAATGTGTTGCGTACAATCTACCGTGGAGTGCAAATGGAAGACAGGGGTCGGTTGCTGGGAGAACCTCGCATCATCCTCATCAAAAATATCAGTCGTCTACGGTGAGCTGAGCATGCCGAGAGAATGTCGTATGCCAGCCCAGTTAAAAATATTCTCGATAACGATCCGACGGGCGATCGATCAACTAGAAGGCGACTTCCAGACCCTTCGCACACTGGATGGCAGGTGAAGTACAGTAATGGTCCCACTAAAATGGAGCCGATTTCGATGTACTGCAAGGTCACCACACTGATTGTTAAGAGTTAAGGTAAGTACTTTGTTATACGGCAGGCAAGCAGTGTTACCTTGAAAGCTGGCGGTTATTTATTTCAGTAAACCATTGGCTCAATTTATAACTAATAAGCTTGACGTCCAAAAATGTGGTCAGATATGTGGTTTTCGGCAAAGCTGTGGTTGGAAGAAAATATCATGGATACAGCTACCAATCTTTTTCGTGTATCATGTCATGTCGTATGTCATCATGCCGAAGAGCTTGGGAACAAAAGGTTTTGTTTTCCAATAGTTATTTCCATACGGACTTTAAAGGGCCAGTGCAGTTCAAACTAGCTCGTTTTTTAGCAGGGACACAATTCAAGTTAGCATACGAATGGATTCATAAAGCTTGTCGATGTAAATCTCGGACACTCTGTTCTTTCAGTGTAGATTTTGAATTATTTCACGAATCACTGAAACTCAACACTTTATTTCGTGGAAAAACATATGTAAACATTCAGTCGAATCAAGTAGAAGTAAGCAAACGCATTCTGTACAAACGGCAGCAAAATTCGAATTTACCGGTACATGATCTTGCGAAGAAACTAAATCCAATGAAAAATACCATGTTTTGTGTTTACAAATCATATGATCGGCGCTTGACTGTGTATCGGAAGATTGGAAGTGGGACAAATCGAAAAGTATGCTCCCGACAAATGGATAAGAAGGTGGTAGCCATTATTGAGAAAAATCCCAATCTTTCTGTGCAAAATGTGGCTCGCAAAGTTCGGAAGTCCACATCATACGTACAAAAAGTGAAGCAGAGGCAAGAACTGAAGGCGTTAAAGGTAAAAAAAGGTGCTCAACAGCATAATTTCACTGCAAAAAATCTTGGTAAGGAACTTGACACCAATTTTTTGCAAACATTTTCTTGTATCCTAATGGACGACGAAACATACGTCCTCGAAGACTTTAAACAGCTTTCGGGTCTGGCTTTTTTTACCACAATGCAAAGAAACGCCGTTGTCGAGCCAAAAAGGTGTCCAAATTCCCGAAAAAGTATTAGATTTGGCAGGCCATTTGTAGTTGTGGTCGAAGATCTAAAAGTATCGTCTCTACCGGCTCTATCAATAAGGATGTGTACGAGAAAGAATGTCTGCAAAAGTGGTTGCCACCGTTTATCAAAAGCCACGACTCTCCAGATCCACCTATTTTGGCCAGATTTGGCCGCTTGTCCCTATGTGAAATCCGTCCTGGAATGATATAAGTTACAAGAGGTTAAATACGTGCTAAAAACAGCCAATTCACAAAACTGTCCAGAATTTAACCCAATAGGGAAGTACTGGGCTCTAGTTAAGCGGAAAATCTTCGAAACTAAGAAGAAAGCAAATAGTACAGATGATTTCAAGAGAGGATGGAGAATCGTCCCGGCGCTCGTATCTTAGGATACCGTACGGAACCTGATTGCAGATGTTCCATAGAAAATTGTAAATTTTACAGAAAGAAACGTTAACATATGAATCAACTGTTTCTAATGTAGATATAACTCTTTTTTTTAACTATGTGTAATTTTTTTTTTGCTTCTATTATTTTGGTGTCGGAAATTTAACGTGGCAGAGTTTATTTCGGGAGAACAATTAATAGCTGAAAATATCGAGATAAGCTAGCGACAAAAAACACCAAGTCTAAAACATCATTTGACAATATAATCATAATAGTCATTTGGTTCAAATGCGGCTGACCAAAAGCGATGATTGATAGAAATGGATTTGCAGCTAAAATTTTTCTTCAGTCAATTGGATAGCAATCTAGTGTAAACATATACTTTGTAAAAACAGTCCATCACTTAAAAAAAAAAACTGAGACACTTTTTCAGTAAACGCGAATGAATTCCGTTAAATTCCACTAGTAAAAAACTTATCCTTCGACAGATAGGCTTGTGGATTACATATTTCTTTAGTGTTGTGTGTTCTAAAATTGTTGAAATATGAATTTAAAAATTTCATTCATAAGCTCATTAAACAAATCTCCACGAACAAAGAATACAAACATAACCATTATAATATGTTAATCTTAACGATAATATTCTTTCCTTCACGGCAAACTCGAAAGATGACGGAAGGGATGGAATATGGTAGTGAAGGTTTTAGAAATGCTTAATATTCTGTTTCTAATTTATTCCATGATAACATTGGTGCCAAAATTTCAACTGAAACATTCAAATAACGCTAAATCCTTAAAATTTAACAATGCACTCAGGAACCAATGAATCCTACAGTTAGAAAATCACCAAACGAATCATTGACTTCGATTTAACAACCGAAATTCTCCCGCTACGGCTGCCAGGAGCTGACCTTCGATTCCCGCCAGCACCGGTAAACGAATGTTCCCCCTTCCCAAACCGCACCCGCACCGGTTCAGCTGGCTTTCGATGGTGACCGTGAACAATTTTTGATTTACACTTTCCGTCATGGCATTGCTACACATTTTACGTTCCTAATTTAGATGTTATTATCCTCCTCGTCTTTCCACGGCTGTCTGCTTCCCGAATCGATAAATTCCCCTGCCCAGGAGTGTCAGTGTATCTGCACACGTACTTACCGACAACGCCCTTGAACTGTGTAGGAAGGAAAATGCAACTGGATTGCCTTTTCCATTTTTGTTCACTTCCCGGCCCCGGATCTTTCAAGCGATTCAACCCGGGATGCATCTGCCAGCCACGCATGCACTTCAATCGGTAAAGTGGTTTGCTATCTAAATGTGCATAGTAAATAGGTCGACGATAGGGAAATGTTGTTTTCGACCTTTAATGCGTGTCGAACATTCGTTTCGATGTCCTTTTCCCCCGTTGGTCCGTAGACAGAAGCTCATTCCGTTCGCCGGCAACAGTTTTTCGGAAGTGTAGACAATCGCAGTTGACAGTAAGTTGATACCAGTTGTTTCTGCTCGGATGGGCACGTGGTTGAGTGTGGTTTGAAGAGCAAAGTGATGAAGCGTATTTTCACGACTCGAGAGCTAGCGTCATTTGAGATGCATTGAGGCAAAAAATGAACACACACACACAGTAATACGTAATTCGATGCTCAATTGGATTTTTACGACCGTGAGATCGTCGAGGCAAAAAATAGTTGATAAATGTCTTAATTATGCCCCTGCGATGAGGTACGATGGTGGATTCCCATACGTTTTATTTTTTGCCTCAGTTAACTGCGAAATCCCTTCCGATGTCTGGGAGTTTTTTGTCTCCCCTCACTCATTCAAGCTGATGATTTTATTAGCTCGGATAATGATCATCATTAACGGACGGTCTTACCTAGTTTATTACTGGTGACCGGCTCATCATACTCATCATCTTGAGCCCGACTGCTTATTCATGTTTAAATCCCCATTCAAAGGTGCAGACCGGGAGGGAGAAAAAAAAAAACAGTGCGCAATGTACGCAACCTTGCAAGGACCTGTTGCCGGGCGTTCTTCGCTTGGGTGAAGCTGCTGAATTAACACAGGTAAATCCTTTTCATCTGACAGTCCCTCCTTATAGGATGCAATAAAGTTAAGAAGCACAAAAACGAAAGAATTTTTAATAACACTTAAGTAGACATGTAGGAGGACCGAAGGAGTTTTTTTTTCGTGCGAGTCTTCTTCACTTCCCGTGTGATTAGCACAATAGCCGGGTCCAAGCCTGAGATCACGACGACCCATCGATTGACGAGTTCTCTCTCACACAAACCGGCAGCACCGAACGAATTAATGAGCAAACAGAAAAACAAAATCGGATCCAGTAAGAGTAGAGTTCAGTCTTGGAGGACGCAAACGAACCTTGCAGTATTTATTAATAAGCAAACACAATAAAATTAATATCGATGTGCTAATTTTTCCTGGCGGCCTGGGTTCCCATGGAATGGAAGTGGAAGCCATGTCATCCCGTCAGCCAGGTTTCCAGGTAAATGGTTATGATTTGTTGTTTCTGTTCCTTCCGTGGGTATGTTTGGTTGGAATCTAAGGTTTGCTGTATTCCGGATAAGTTTACTGTTTTATGGCAGATGTGTCGTCGTGAGGTGCAATGACAGAAATAAAAACAAAAGTAGATTTTTTTGTTCCGAAGACCTCCGGTAGGGCTACCTTTCTTTTGTGGGGTCTCTTTGTTCGCGTTGATGCTCGAAATCTCAGTGTTATAAAGTTGTGTTTTTCTTAGGATGTGCTAAATGCCTTTCTTTATTATGTATTCGGCCGAACATGGCTACCAATTGCATTGGTTGAAATTTTGTTGATTGTGTTACAACTTAGTTATTCCATAGCATATTTTAACATTGTTGCGGTGATGGTGCAGCTTGCTGGTCAAATTTGTTAACAGAGTTTCTCAGTTAAATGATGTGTTGACCAGCATTGATAGGTTTTTTAAGCTATCGACGAAAGATTTACTCTTTTCGCCACACGTGCAAATTGCTTGCCACACAAGGTATTTTTCGGGAAATTTCGATGCCTTCTTCGTTCTGAAATGCGCAGCTGTAGCATTTCTGGCCAAATCAGAGTAAAAAGCCAGCCCTGGAAGCTGCTTGAAATCCTTCAGGACATAACTTTCATCGTCCATAACAACGCACGAAAACTTCGTCAAATATTCGCAGTACAAACGTCGAGCCCGTGATTTTGCTGCCAAGTTCTGTTTGTCGTTGCGATTTTGAACTGTTTTTACTTTATACGACTTAAGTCCCAAACGTTGTTTTGATTTTTGGACAAAACCAGGCGACATCCCTATTTTACGAGCCACCGGTCGAATGGAGAGATTTGGGTTTTTCGTTAATATCCTTTTCACCTTTCGGTCCATGACAGGATCAGCGCGTCCAATGTTTTTGTCACTTCTCGGTTTCCTCTCCACCGTCAAACGTTCCGAAAATGATTTAAGCACATCGTGAACCGTGGATTCAGGCAAATCCAATGTTTTTGTAAGGCCTCTATTGACAAGTCAGGACCTTTCAAAATGTGCTCAAAATTTCATTTCGATCTGTCAATTCATTCTTTGTTTACAAGCCATTTGAATTTGAAGTGTCAATGCTTTTTTTAACAATGGAAAAATCCGAATATCGCGCAGTAATTAAATTCTTTGTTTCAGAATGTGTATGGGTTACTGAAATCCATGCAATGATGGCGAAAGTATTAAAGGAGTCTTTTCCTTTATTTCCAACCGTTGACCGAAGGGTTTTGGAGTTTAAGCGTGGCCGTACAATCGTTGAAGACGATCCACGCTCAGGACGTCAAAAACATGCATCACCAATACCAGAAATCATAGCGAAAGTACAGGATGTGGTTGTTGATAATCATCGATTGACTGTGGACGTGGTACCTGACACCACAGGCATCTCACATGGAACAACATAGCATATTTTGGCTGAAACTTTGGGTTTCAAAAAACTATGTGCATAATGGGTGCCCCATTTGTTAACCATGCAACAAAAACACGTTCGAGTTCGACTATCTGAGCAGCATTTGGAGCAATTTCGAAAGGGTAAAAATGATTTTCTGTGTCGATTCATCACTATGGACGAAACTTGGGTCTACCACTATGATCCTGAATCAAAACAAGAGGCTAAGAAGTGGTATGAACCAGGCACTTCGGCTCCGAAGCGAGTTCGTGTCCAGATATCGGTCAAGAAGCGTCAGTTTTTTGTGATGCAAAATTAATTTTATTATCTGCAAACTGATAAGATAAACATTTGTATTTATTATTGCGACCTTTTGCACCAGTTGGATGAAACAATTTGTGAAAACATACCCGGTTTGCAGTGAAAAAAAAAAAATTTCATCAAGGCAATTCACTTACTCACACAGCTCCAAAAATCATAGCAAAAATCAGTGAATTGGGGTACGAATTGTTTAACATCCACCCTTATTCGCCAGATTCAGCTTCCTCTGACTTATGGCTGTTCTCACACATCAAAAAATTCCTTCGTTGAAAGCATTTTACATCAAATTAAGAGGTTATAAAGGAGTATTTTGCAGGTTTTCCAGAGGACGATTTTGCAGATCTTCAACAAAGTTGGAAGATCGTTGGACCAATAAAAGTGATATCCAAAAAAATGTATTTTCATTCCCGCTTTCAAAACGTTTTTACTGACCTAGTAAGTTTCAACAGAAGCCGTTTGCATGTAACTTTCCACAACTTGAAGGCATGGTTGAAAGCGGAAAAAAATGTCGGTTCAAGCGTTGTACACAATCTTATGTGTGGTATTAAGAAGAAAGTTCGGGCTTTTGGATTTGGCAAAGCAATACAGTAAAATAATAATACCTGAACCAAGATTATACATTGTATTTTATTTCCTGAATATTTCATGACAATCGGTTGAGAGACTTGTTTTTGAGGACGAGTTTTAAGTGATGCAATTTAACTGTGGACGACCTTTATTTCGTTATCGTCAGATCAGCTGTATTTACACAAAGAACCAACAGATGATGTTTGAGGCTAACATACATCCTCGATGCCCTGCCCTTTGGTTCAGAAAGGGGTATGGGCGCGTTCTGTCGAGTTGGTCGCGGCAGATTTCATGTGTGAATAAGCTGCCACATAAACGTTCAAAAGGGCCTGAACCAAATGGACAGCTTGTTATGACCACTTGAAGATGCAATGGGGGATCATTGTCCTGATATTCCTAAATGTAGCATGTAGTAAAATGTTTCTTGTCTTCTGAGTAAACGAGTGGAAACTCATCGGGAATGATCTCTCATATGCACCCGTCGAACCATTCTGAACGGCCGTTGTGAGAATATCACCATGAAAATTTCACATTTGCATAGCATGTTACCGTTACTAATGCTTCTCTCCTTTCTCCTGTTCTCTTTCCTATTCCATGGCCGAGAGCGGTGTCTTACACATTGTGAGTCTCGATATGCGCTACCAAAGTCAGCTCTTCAAATGCAGAAACACCGAGACGATAATATGGACCCTACATCAAAGGAAGGTCGAAGCAGTAAGTGAGGAACGAGGAACCCTAACCAATTTTATTTTTAGCCAAACAAGCTAACACAAGCTTCAAGGTATGATGAATTCAATATCAAGATATGAAAATCATATTAATTTCCCTGAATTTTTCATATATTTATGTGACACCATATGTTAGTGCCTTCTCACGAGTCACCTAGTGAGATCAACCAAAGAGTCAGTATCAGTGCTTTCCATAAATATAGGGTTGATCCCATGATATAAACCTTAAAAAACGCTGGACAATTCCACGTGGTTGCGCTATTTTGTCCGATTACATTTCGAGTCGATATAGACGAATTTCACGCCAACTCATCCAGTGTTTGGCAGCACCCTCTCAGAATCCAATGAAACTTTGTGGGTGTGTAGACTATGTCTTTTCAAGCAATTTTAATTATCTAGACTGCCATGTGAAAAGGGCTCAAGTTTTTTGATGGTTTTTTTAATCAACATAACTCAAAAAGAAAAAGACTTACAAAAAAATAAATGATATATGAGTGACTTTTGGAAAATCGTTTCAACTTTTATGAAAAAAAATGTTGAAATTTGTAAAATCGATTTTTACACGTTAGAAACAAAATATTTTAAAATTTAAAGTCAATTTGCAAGAAGAAATGGCTGTCTTCGAATTGGACGAAATTTTTTCCTAATAAAGGCAAAAAAATAGTCTAAAAGTTTGTAGCGTTATTAAATATAGCTATAGAATTTCGTAGGTTCAGGCCATAGTGTAAATAAAATAAATAATAAAAACATCGCAATCAAAGTGTATGCCCATCCCTACCACGTCGAATTAAAGCCCCTGCAGCAGAAAACGAACCAGTAGTACTGTCAAAAGTGCCAATTATTTGCTGTTGGCAGCACTAAACCACCGCCAACAACTGCAAACCATCCACGAAACGTTCCAGATAGAGCTCAAGAAGACGGTCACTACAGAGAGGAGTATTACAGAATGCGAGAGTACCTACTGGAGTTTCTAATACAAGAAAGGCGACAAGGCAATGATCGTTCAGATAACCGAAGGATGCAAAAGGCAATTCACAATTGGCCATTCAAGTTCAGAGGGGAGAAGGACACGACATCACTGAACGTTTTTATAGATAGAGTGGAGACGTTTGCGCATTCGGAAGATGTTGACGATGGAACACTGCTGAGTTCCATCAAACACTTGTTGCAGGAAGATGCTTTGGACTGGTACGCCAGGGCGATGTCTCAGAATTTGCTCGACTCATGGTAGTCCTTTAAAAGAGAAATCCGCAAGGAATTTCTTCTAACGGGATACGCGTAAATTGTGCGAATGGAGGCAATGGTCAGATTCCAAGGAAATAACGAGCCATTTTCAAAGTTCTACCGGGACATCGCTCGTCTGTTTCATTTGAGCTCGCCGCCAATGATGGAAGAGGAGAAAATTTTCATATTGAAGAAAAATATGAACGCGGACTACGCAGCAGTTGTCGCAGCATCCAGACCACGGTCATTGTTAGACATAGTTGAGATCTGTACTGACTACGATGAAACCAGACTGTTGTTGAATCGACAACTCAGATTCCCTGTGCCTCACAACATGCTGTTGGAACCTAGCTCCGCTGCTCCTATGGCACCGAACCGAGTTGGTCATTCATCGGAACATCCTTCACGCTTTGGGAGAGTTTATGCAGTAGAAACTGACGACTTATACGAACCTGTCTCTTCGGATCATCCATTGCACGAAAACATTCCGGAAGACGAGGAGGAGTCCTGGCAGTGCAAGGTAGAACAACTGTCGGAGCAGGTGAATGCAATGAAATTGCAATACGACAAGAGAAATCCTAGAGTGAATTCAACATCACAGCACCAACAAAAGGTGAACATAAGGTCCCAGCATCAACATCAACGCAATGATCAGCAGGAAAATCTGCAGCAAAGTTCGTTTCAATCTCCATACCGTTCGCAGGAATTGAGGATTACAGATCCACGGCAACCACAACAGCTTTCAAGGTCGCAACCACGAGAACAACAACAGGAAGTTCCGATCGATCCAAGGCGTTTATTGCTAATCTGCTGGAATTGTGATGAAGAAGGTCATCGATTTAGGGATTGCCCGAAGCCCCAAGCAATTTTCTTTTGCTATCACTGTGGAAGAAAAGGATTCCTATCAGCAAACTCCCCGAATTGTCGTGTAACGACGGGAAATGCTGTGGCGGGGGGTCAGCAGTAGAAGAGACGGAGTCTCCGCCTCAATCAAATTATCCCTCAGAATACCCGGGTACTCAAAATCTAAACTCAGTCATCATCAACCTAAATAACGACAACCGACCCTATGCAATCACTCAAGTTCTTGGTAAGGAGTTAACAGCGCTGTTAGACAGCGGAGCAAACTGTTCCTTATTAGGAGGGTGACTTGTGGACATTGCCGAGGAACTCGGCCTCCAAAAACGGATCGTGGAAGGAAGTATTAAGACAGCGGACGTAACAAAACACAAAATAAGCAACTACGTCCGCCTACCGATTGTCTACAACAATAAAAATGAAGTTTTGCCAGTTTTGTTGATTCCCACAATCCCAGATTGCATTATTCTGGGGATGAACTTTTGGGAAAAGTTCGGTATAAAAGCAGTCTGCTGCTCATTGTCGGAAACGATAGAAGATTTAAAGCCTGCACCACTACGCCAGCTTAGGTCCGAAGAACGCTAGCAATTGGAGATGGTAATCAATAAATTCCCAAAAGCAGATGAGGGGAAGCTCGGTCGCACTAGCCTATATGAACACCGGATCGATGTGGGGGACGCAAAACCCAGAAAACAACGCTACTATCCAATGTCGCAGTACGTGTTGGAGGAAGTGAATAGTGAGATTGATAGAATGCTGACATTGGATGTCATCGAGGATGCGCTCTTTTCGCCATGGAACAATCCCCTGGTAGCCGTAAAGAAGAAAACCGGCAAGTATCGAGTGTGCTTGGATGCGCGTCATTTAAACTCAGTAATGGTGAACGAAGGGTACCCGATCCCGCAGATTTCGTCAATACTAAACAATCTCGGAGGTTGTGCTTACATCTCGTCAATCGAGGGACGACAATTAAGGACGCTTTCTGGCAACTCCCACTACATCCAGAGTCAAGACCACTGACAGCATTTACGATACCGTCCAGAGGACATTTTCAATTTAAAGTAGTCCATTTCGGACTGTGCACCGCAAGTCAGGCTCTTGCGAGACTGATGACGCACCTTTTCGTGGATATGGAGCCACACGTATTCCATTACCTGGATGACATCGTCATTTGTTAAAAAAAATTTGAGGAGCACTTTAAGCTGTTAGAGGAGGTAGCACAACGTCTACGCACTGCCAACTTAACAATCTCGACCGAAAAATCTCTGTTATGCCGCCGCGAGATTAAGTATCTAGGATACGTGTTGAATGAGAAAGGCTGGATGGTAGATGACGAGAAGATTGAAAGTGTAGTGAGGTTTCCGTCTCCTACCAACAGGAAAGAGGTTTAAGGGTTCCTAGGACTGTGCAACTGGTACCGACGGTTTATAGCGGACTTCTCTCGAATCGCGGTACCGCTAACCGAACTGACGAAAACAAAAACGAAGTTTTGCTGGACCACAGCCGCGGAGGAAGCATTTTTGAAGCTAAAGGCAGCTCTTGTGTCTGCACCAGTTTTGGCAATGCCAGATTACAAGAAGCGATTCGTCATTTCTTGTGACGCTAGTGATGTCGCATTAGGAGCAGTTCTTACCCAAGAGATGGAGGGAGGTGAACATCCGATCTGCTATTTTTCACAGAAACTATCATCGTCTGAACGGAAATACTCAGTGACAGAACGAGAATGTCTGGCAGTTATCCGTGCAATAGAGAAGTTTCGGGGGTATATCGAAGGCGTTAAGTTCACAGTGTATTGCGATCACGCAGCCCTGAGCTACCTACGATCAATGAAAAACCCTACAGCATTGATGAGCCGCTGGTTACTACGTTTAAACGCCTTCGACTTCCGGAAAGGCAGTTTCAACACCGTTCCAGATGCGTTATCGAGAATAGTGTCAGCGGCAGTATTCAGTGTGAAAAATTCTACAGATACATGGTTCAAGGCGTTGGCAGAAAGGGTGGAGAAGGAAGGTGACAAGTTTCCAGACTTCCGGGTCATGAACGAGGAATTGTATAAGAACTGTAGGTACAGGGACCAAACCGGCGTAAACTGAAGAGTGAATTCCAAAATCAAAATAAACTGAAAATTAATTTTCGTTTATATTACGAAATCGAAGGTAGAACTAACTAATCTATTCGTTGTTTTCTGCAACGAAACTGATTTGTACGTTTAAAGAAGCTATCTTCGTATTTAATGCTGCACGTGCAACTGTCAAAAGCACTAAACATTAGTTGACATAGAGAGAACATTCGTTCATTCTACGAAAGCAATACAAAAGAGCTACGAGTAATTTGTTACCAATAAAAAAGAAAAGTCTCTCTGGTGGTGCATGAACGATTTACAGATCTACTTTATCGGCTCAAAATGTAATTAAAAAAAAAGCGCACCACGAGGATGGGGGTATAAATTATCAATGTTTCTGACATGGGGTTCGATCCTATATTTTTAGGAAGAGCTATTATTGAGTCCGTGGTTGATCGCACGAAGCCATGTTGACTCTTGAGAAGTTATTTGATTATTGTGCATGAGGTTCTCGACAGCGCTTTCATTTCTATTTTGGGCTAAATTAATGATTCCCGCCATCCCAGCAGGAACACCAACACTTATGAGTACGCTCGAAGAGAAGCAGTGATTGGCTGGTCTTTACGAAATTCATTTTGTGCATTGTACAAAAATTGTGTAATGATAGCTTTTTGTTAGATGTCAAGCCATATGAATGTTTCATGCAATTTACGAGACATTCGTTCTATGTACATAATCCATGTTTACGAAACGAGTGAAAGCTAATCTACAAAAATAAATTATCAGTGTAGGAGCAACATTCTACACACACACACACCTTCAAAATGAGGGGTGTTCAGGTTTTTTAAATGCATAATTGAAAGAAATACGCCAAGTTGATATTGACCAAATTTTGACCGTATCGCCCTTTAGTTACGCATAGATGGAAAAAGGTGGTGCCGCTAGAAGAGCAAGCTGAAGTAATCCAACGCTTCCATGATTCAGCATCCGCAGCACATCTAGGGTTTTATAAGACGTTGCAAAAGCTGCAAGCACACTACTACTGGCCGAAGATGCAGGAGGACGTTAGCCGCTATGTGAAAAGCTGTGGCACATGCAAAGCAGCTAAAGCACCAAATTCCGTGATGATGCCAAACATGGGAAAACAAAAACCAGCCAAAATACCGTGGGAGCTCATATCAGTGGATTTCGTAGGACCGTTGACTCGATCGAAATACGGGAACACAGTCATGCTAGTAATTGTGGACTGGGTCACAAAATACGTAATCGTGCACCCAATGAGGAGCGCAGATTCCACCAAGATGGTTCAGTTCCTGCAGCAAGAAGTTTTTCTCAAGTTTTCCTATCCTCGAATCATTCTTTCGGACAACGGGAAACAGTTCTGCTCAGTAGCCTTCAAATCACTGCTATCTCGCCACAAAATCATCCATATGAAAACGGCATTCTATTGTCCAATGGTGAACAACGTGGAGCGAGTCAATCGCGTATTAATCACTTGCATCCGGGCGTTGATTGATGAAGACCATCGAACCTGGGATGAAAATCTAGCAGCAATCACGGCCGCCATCAACGGGGCGAAACATGAAGTCACAGGAGTCAGTCCGCACTACGCTAACTTTGGTAGGGATCTACTGCTTCATACAGATCTCTATACACAGCAGGCTCTCAACATTGCAGACGACGCGAAGGTAGCGCAAGACTTGCGGCTATCATCCATCCATAGAATTCAGGATTTCATCCGACAGCGTCTCGAAAACAACCACGAGAAGACTAAGCAGAGGTACGATCTTCGAACCGGCACGCGTACGGTCACATTTAAGGTGGGTGACTTGGTGTGGCGCAGAGCATTCGATCTGTCTTCGAAGGCAGATCAAGTACACCAGAAGCTGAACCCGAAATTCATACCGGCCATCGTGAAGGAAAACCCCGGAACTAATCTTTACATCCTGGAGGACGTTGTTACGGGGAAACGCGGTCGTTATCACAGCAAAGACATCAAAGCTGATTAAATTAATTTCACCAGCTATGTACGCAGCATCCGTCAGCTGCCAACGAATGGTGTAACACCAAACAGTAGGGGGACACCAAATACCATCAAGACGTCATCAGTGATTGGTAACAACCGGGTAGTCTTCCCGAAACCTAGAGAGGAGAGCCTACAGCGGGCGTGCCGAGCAACCGAGAGAAACTGACCGGGTTAGGCATTGCGCCAACACGCCGTTGCCGGAACGAGACAAACCGAGACTATCATCCAGCTATGTCCACAGGATTTTCTGTTAACCACAACAACGCAGATCCTGCAATCAAGACTCGGGAGACATTGCATCCTAATTGGCAGACTAGGACCCTGAAGGACAGTAGGGTGGCCCTAGACAGCATACAATGAAACAAAGTTGAATCAAAACGTAGTACCACGTCAAATACCACTAATCACACATGATCAGCTATGAGCAGTACCAGCTACGAAGAATAGAAAACGCCATGAATGATAATCAAATCCTGAATTGGTATCGGCAGCAGACAGTCTGTTCGTTCAGTGCAGTCCATCAAAACAACATAGAGTCAGGTAGTATCCAACTGAAGGTCGTCATGAAAGACGGATGCATACCCAAATCCAAAGGAACGCGATCAGAGGGCGCGGTATACCCCTCTCTCTGGGCTCATGATGACGCAGGAGACTAAATACCTCCGCTCCTAAGTAGGTAGCTAGCCACATACAAACCAACAAAACTATCATATGTTAATAGCTTCTTGTTTTATGTAGAATCAAGTCATGTTTAGTACAGTAACAAGTCAAGATCTAACTGCGTGTTTCACCGCAGTGCGTGGAAGGTTTAGAGAAGCTGGGACAAGAACTTCGTCAGAGACAGTATTGCCAAAACTTCGTTGGTGTTAGTCACTTTTTCATTTACCAGAATCAGCTGGTGCTACTTTGCGTTCGTATAGTAAGAAAGATATCGCTGCAGTTTTTGGCGAGCAAATGGCTCGCGCTATTTCGTTTGTTTTATTTTTCGTCAACACTAATGGAAGTCTACTCCACAAACAATGACTCCATATGACTACTCTTGTCTCTGACCATCTTCTTAAGGAAGAGTTTCCTAAATTTTTGGCGCTTATGGCGATGCATGAAATTTTTTCCGCTGTGGTAATGTTGTGTAGCGTTATTAAATTTAGCTATAGAATTTCGTAGGTTCAGGCCATAGTGTAAATAAAATAAATAATAAAAACATCGCAATCAAAGTATATGCCCATCCCTACCACGTCGAATTAAAGCCCCTGCAGCAGAAAACGAACCAGTAGTACTGTCAAAAGTGCCAATTATTTGCTGTTGGCAGCACTAAACCACCGTCGTCAGGAAAAGCGAACACGGGAAGAACGATTAGTTCATGGTCCGATCGGAAATCCTCTCGTCATTCGCAGCTCAGTTCGTCGTCAGTGTTTGATCGGGGCACAGGTCCAGAGCGTTATCGCTGAAACAGGCGAAGTGATCATAAAACTACTGCATGCACGTTGTAGCAGAGTGTCACGTAGTGCAAGCAAAATCAGCGCCTCGAAGAGCTTGTATACACGGGAAACCTCGTGGGACCATAACCTCGGAATTGAGCCAGATACGGGACATAGGACTGACGAGAACAATTCGGAAGATCAGGGCACACACACTCGTTGGACGTGGGTCCCGACGCCGAACGGACGAGGACAAATCCTTAGTCGCTCGAGCAGAACAGGCACGTAGGATTCGGAATCAATTTCCGCTAAAAATCGCTTGGTAGGAAACTTGATATGATCTCGCCATTGCAGTACAGGTCGTTGCACGGGTTCGATTGGAAAGAGGACCACGTACTACACGTGGTTCCGCGATTCTACGGACACGGTTCATATTGCGCACGGTGTCGCCCAGAAACGTCAGGAGTCCAAACTACAAGAGCCCCGGCATTGGGTGAGTTGATTAAGTGATTTTGCGAGAATCAAACGCTGATTGTCCACGTTCAGGGCTCTTTTTGGGTATCTTTCTCTCTCATCAGTGTGAGCCACGATTAGTGACGTGCTTTTCATCTGTGGTGTCACGTGGAGGTCATGCTCGCAGAAGGTCGCGGCAGCGCACAGCAGGACGAGACAATCACGCAGACGAATCACCGAGAAGTGTCCGTGGAGCACGGGGTTCACTCATCGTTGGAGGGATGACGGTTCAAGCGATAGGTTGTAGACAGCACGCGGGCCCGTGAGTACAATTAGTGATAGAAATGATGAAGCAAGAAGAAGAAAAGAATGTGTACATGAGTTGTCAGGCAGAGAAAAGGTAGAAGTGGAGAGAGAGATAGAGAGAAAGAGAGAGAAAGCGAGGTGAAAAGGAAGGATTAAAATGAATAGATAATAATACTATCGAAAATTTGTTGTTTGCGCTATAATTTTCGGTTGCATTGTCTTCCGCTTCTTCGACGATGTTGCTTCGAACGAATTAAAAATGCAATTTGTTACAAGTTCGCCATACATCGCGAGATGGGCACTTTAAAGCAAAAAAAAGGTTTTCTAGCAAAAATTTGTTCATGTACTATTTTTACGGTGTATCGCGCCAACTCGTCTTATAATTTGGTCCTAAAACCTCACAGAAGCCAATTTTAATGTTTATTTTGATTTTTTTTAAAGGATCTTTCAATGTTTGATAAATCAAGGCTACCATTTGGAAAGGACTTTTACATATTTTTTTTAACTTTAGTGATAATACAATTAAAACAGGTGGATGATCCTGTTTATTACCAAAACATAGAAGTATATTACAAGATGGACGATAAATTTTAAAATAAAAGCTTTATCATAAATTCTGATGCATTGACCCATGACTCAATAAATCAGTTGTTCAAATCAAAATTGCAATATATAATTAAACAAAATTCAATGTACAATTATTTTCATGCCAGATGGAGCAGCGGCCCAGAACAAGAACAAAAAGAACTTTGCCAGCTTGTGCAATTTTAAGTTAAAGTTTGGATTGGAAGCAGAATGGCACTTCTTTGCAACGTCTCATGTGAAAGTTCCATGTGATGTTATTGGTGGTACTCTCGAACGAATGGCAAAGAGAGCAAGCCTTGCTCAAGATTGTGGAAACACAATCAAAACTTCAAAACGCCTTGGCAACTATATGGGTTGTTGAACAGACAAATTTAAGTATTACAAAACTGAATTTTTGCTTCATATCAGCTGAACAGTATGCACAAATGTCAGATGAACTTGATGAGTTCAATAGCCACGTAAAGACAATACCTGGTACACATGTTCATTGCTTTGTCCATGTTTCAGTTTAAAGATTTTCTGAATCAATGAATAATCCAAAGAAATTTGCTTTGTTTGTGAATGATTTATAAACTAAATATATGAAGCTGTGTTAATAACTAATATGTTAAAATGTTTATAAAAAAACCCCTAACCAAGCAAAAACCTTTGAGATTTAATTGACAAAAACAGTACTTCGAAAAATCATACAACGTCATATTTGAATCGTCTTTAAATGGATTTGCATCAAGTCTCATCAAATTAGAATTTTCTAATTTGATAAGACTTGAAGCACATCCATTTAAAGACGACTCAAATATGACGTCCGTAATTTTTTTAGATTTATCAGACCCTCGATCACAATTTTTCCTATACCTTTTACACGTACTGTAACAAATCTTGACTTTCTTTCCGCCATCACCCCCCCCCCCCCCAATATACGAAGTCATATTTGAATCGCCTCTAAAAATAGAAACATCCGAACAAGCAGTTATGAATGACTTTTACTTAAACGTACATGTTTTGTTGTGTTTTACTGACGCAAAGGGAAATTGAATGTTTTTGACCCTTTTCAAATGTTAGTCTAGATGATTCTAGGTATTTGCAAAGATGTTCAATACAATAAATAAGGGTGTTGAATGCCATAACTTGACGAGTTTTTATAATACACGGTAAAAATAGGACAGTAAAAAGTTGTTGTTAGAAAAACTTTTTTTCCTTAAAAGTGCCCATCTTGCTTTGTATGGCGAACTTTTAGACAGTTATAATGCCTTTATTAAAAGAAAATTTCGTCCAATTCTAAGATAGCATTTTTTTTGCAAATTAACGTTAAATTTTAAAATAGTTTTTAGCGTGTAAAAATTGGTTTACAATTCTTATGTTTTTGAAAAAAAGTTGAAACAATTTTCTAAAAGTCACGCATACATCACTTTTTTCTCAGTCTTTTCCTTTTTGAGTAATGTTGATATAGAAAGAATCGATCAAAAATTTTAATCCCTTTTCAAGTGGCAGTCTAGATACATTAAAAAAAACAAAGTATGCAAAGTTGCTTGAAAAGAAATAGTCTACACACCCACAGATTGAATTCTGAGAGGGTGTATAGTATATCTATCAGTCATTCATATAACCACCAGTAAGACGTTTCTTTTTAATTTGTAACAAAATATTCGTAGCTCTTTTTATTGCTTCCGTACAATGCACGAATGTTTTTTCTGTGTCAATACTTGTTTCGTGCTTTTGACAGTTGCGCGTGTACCAATAATTACGATGGAAGCTTCATAAATAGAACAAATCAGTTTCGTTGCAGAGAACAACGAATAGATTTGCTAGATCTACCTTCGATTTCGTAATACACACGAAAATTAATTTTCAGTGAATGGAGTTTAGGCTGTTTGAAATTATAGAAAATGAGCCACTGAAAATAGGTTTTAATAAAACTGTATCGTGTGCACGAATTAATCAGGCGAATGTTAATTGTTATAATTTAAATCTTGGTTCGATATTGATTGCTATCAATTTATTGACTTTGCGTGTCTGAATGTCAAGTACATAGTTTGATTCGGATCTGATTATATGGAAGATAAGATCCATTGCAATACTAATCCTCAATAAATCACATATTGTTCAAATGTCTCAAACAGCGTACTCTAACGCGTTCCCTCTCTCGAAAACAGCTTCTCTCATTCCATTCCGGCCACAACGTCACTATTTTCACCAACCGCATTCCAACGCCAAAAACAACATTTTCAAATTTATTTGGATTTGTCACGCTTCCGTGGCGATATTTGGATGTTATTAAATATTTTTCTCGTCTCGTCGTTCTTTGTCCGGGATCCCGCTCTCCTATGCTCACCTCGGCAGAATCTGTAAACTGTGATGAATAAGCCGCGTGACTTCCACCATTGCATCGTCGCCGTCAAAATGTAGCAGTAGCGGGACGCCGAAAAGAATCGCTCCGTTTAATAACCTGTTATGATGTTGTTTGTGTGCTGGATCTCTCATCTTTTGTTGAATCGTTGGATAGTTTTTTTTGTTGTTGTTCAACTGTAGCTGGGCTTTGATCGTTCATTAACAAATATATCGGGGAGCAAGTTTTTCCCCGTTTCATTCGCTTCTTTTGTGTAATATCGCTCGCTTCTTCTAGCATTTAAATTCATTCATTCGGAGCAAGAAGATATCCACTTTCTGAACAGTCATGATGAAATTCTGAATTTGATCAAATAAATTATAAATTTAAGGTGATTCAAGCTAATCTTCGAGGCCATGCTTGCTTGATACCACCCAACAAGCACGGCCATAAAAAAATGAGCTAGTGAGAAATATTTGACCGTAATTATTGCCTCCAGCCGAGCGCGCAAACATATGATTCACTTGTCCAGGTCGGTTGTCTGTTGCTTCGGTTCGGGCCTTTTGTGGAACTGTTCACACATGATACCGACCGAACACGCCCGTTTTTCGGGGTGCAGTCGTTGTTTGGTGTGTGATAGCAATTTATCAACTTCAAAAGCAAATTAGACCACCTACTAATTACCGTTCACACCCATTACAACCACTTCCCGCTGACTCCGGACTGACGCAGGCCAGGCACCCATACGGGTCAAGGGTCCCTGAGGGGGTTGCAAAAGACCCCGGATAAGATTAATTACTTAATAAAGTTATTAGCAGCAGCAGCAACACGCAGGTCGAGACGAGAGTTTTTTTTTCCGGATCGGGATCCCAACCGGTGTGTGGTCCAACAGCTTGGCGGCTCAGGTCGAAACATCATTAGTTTCTAAAAGTCTAATACACTTCGCGTGAGCCGATCGCACCTCCAAGAGGGCCCAATCTGTTGGAACCTTTTGAACCTAGCAGAGCTGGTCCCGAGGTAACTAAGAGGAAAAACACTCCTCGCCGTGTAGCGGCAATTAAATCAGGAGGAGCGAAAAGAGTGATCTGGCTCGAATGTGGCCTCCGGGGCGCTTGAAGGAACCTTTTTTCCCCTGTCTCGCTTTCGGTCAGGTTAAAAGGTTTTTTTCTTCGGTTACAAAACGTATCAAGCCATCCGATGCAAAACTCTCTTTTTTATTAGTTTTCTTCATTCTCACCGGGGCCAATTTGGCACCCACATTAGCCGAGGAGGGAGAGATCTTGGTATGGTTTATTTTTAATTTCTGGAAAGGAATTTTGACGCCCCTCTTTGGTAGGAACTGTTCGCGCAGTATAATTAGGGGCTTTATGTGCGAGCCATTCAGCAACAAGAAAGGCCACTCATCTGATGGGTTTCGAGATGATCCCAGGTATCTTAATTGATTGCCATCGCCGTCGTCTTTGTCGTCATCATCGTTGTCTATAGAATTGAGTCATCTTGTGCGGTGCTGCTGCTGATGCTGCTGCTGCTGTGAGGCGGGGAGGTGAGGACGGTTGATGATGAAGGAGACCAGTTGCTTCTTGTGCTCCGGATTTGAAGGTTTTCCTTGGTGTGAAATATCAATTAGTTATGCTCGAAGGTGGGCCCTGTTTGGGTTATATCAAAGTGGGTGAGTCATATGCGGGGTTGGATTTTAATTGGATATTTATCAATGGAGTCATATTTTTGATCGCTTGTGTAAGATCGACCGAACGTGTACTTTTGAGGAATTGTTTTAGGGAAGTTGCGTTCACATCGAATCACTTTCGTTCAAGTGCTCACCCAATAATTATGTCATTTAAAATGGTTCAGTGTCGTTACCATCCCTTTTAATGCACCACATCAGCGCTCTCACTTGTGAACACTGTCTAAACGTCGTTAGCGAGAAGATTTATCGAACATGTCAATTTTCCCAAATTCAAGTGTTCACGTTATACTTACTTGCCACAAAATTTTACCGCACTACGTCTCGTGTGAAATTGTCAGTCTAAAACAAAGAGAAATCACAACCCAAACAGTAGGCTCAAATTGAGCGTGTAAAGCAACAATTACAGATCTCCTCCCATCTCTAAGCTCGTATAACACGAACCAAAGTGGAGGCCATGCTTCCATTGACTGACGATGTGATGGAAAGGCTCACACAAATGGTGGATTGAGGGGCGAGGTCTCTCTTCGCGGGTCGTAACAGTTACGTTTAATCGCCATCATTACGGGGAGGAATGAAAGAAAAGGTAAAAAATTGCGCTTCGCTGACCGTGGAGGTGATTATTCATTTTTTCACTATTTTCCCGCACTTCCCTCGGCCCTCCAACGCCACCCAATGCAGACGACCGGCGACTTGTAAATAGGCAAGCCATAGACTCTGCCAGTGCCTTCTGCATTGCCTTCATTTTCCTACACCATAAATTATAATCAAGCAATAAACACAAGCTAAAAAACACTTAACAATGAGTAAAACGAGTAAGAATTACATGTTTATTAAATAATAAAAGATCGCCTCGCCATTCATCTCTCGGCCCGGTCCGGTGTGGACTGCTGACCAACTGAGGTGGAGCAGTTTCACACTCACTGTTGTGCGCATATAACCCATTGAACGGGGTCGTTTTTCTCTCAAACGCAGCTTTCATGGTTGGTTAACCGATTTAGCTAGAGCCGATGCCGCAATACTGGCAGCTACAATGGCAGTAGAGATGGATAAATGGACTTAACAGCAGACGCAACGAGGGAGGCCATTTTTCGGGGGACTGACTGACTGACTGACTTACTGGTTGGGCTGCGTCGCAATTAAAATGCGGGAAGAAACTCCAAATTATATGCCTGCTAGGAGGTGGCAACCAAAGGGGGAAGAGCAAGCAAGAAAGTAACAACTTGAACAGCCATTTCAACGGTCATTAAGCGTGTAACTTTCGTTTCATTCGAAACGTGTCTGGGAGTTGAATGTCGACTGGGAACGGAGGATTGAAAAGTAAATAATGACAGTCTTAACTTGAAAAAAAGAAGAAGAAAAATCTGATGTTTGAGAATTATTTTGACTTCATGACATTTTTAACTCCATATTCGATGATATGAAGCTTAAGAGACTTTCGGAATATTGTGTTCGTCAGATAGCATTTATCTGAAAAATTTGAGAACGTACAACAATTTGAAGTAATTGAAAAACATTCCCAAAATATAAATTTAAAGCCTGTCCACGTGAAATTTTGAACACCAAATAATAGCAGTAAAAAATGTATACATAATTCAACAAAATCGTTTGTTTATTTCACAATAATGGAGTTAAATCTACATTATAAACAGTTAATTCAGATGTTAATCCGTCTTTCTGTAAAATTCTCGAACTGCGTTTTTGCGTTTGCGTTCTTTTTGGTTTCGAAGAGTTTTCACTTAGTATGAGCCCAGTACTTCTTTCTTGGGTGAAGTTCTGGACAGTTTGATGATTGGCTGTTTTTGGCACGTATTCGACCTTTCGTACCTTATACCATTCCAGGGCCCATTTTGCAGAATGACAAGAGGCCAACTCAGGCCAATCCAGATAGCTGGATAGTTGTGGCTCTGATAAATGGTAGTAGCCGCTCTTGCAGACATAATTTCTCATACACATCCTTATTGATAGCGCCGGAAGAGACGAAACTTTTAGATTTTCGACCACAACTACAGATGGCCTACCAAATCAATAACTTCTTCGGGAATTTGGACACCTTCTTTGTCCGGGAATGCTCGACAACGGCGTTCTTTTGCATTGCGGTTTAAAAAGCCAGACCCGGAAGCTGTTTAACGTCTTCAAGTACGTATTTTTCGTCTTCCATTATGTCACAAGAAAACGTTTGCCAAAAATAGCTGTAAAGCTCCCCAGCACGACATTTTGCAGGAAAATTTTGCTTGTCATCACGGTTGGGCACCTTTTTCACTGTACGCCTTCAGTCCTTGCCTTGGATTTACTGATTGTACTGTTTGATTTTGACTTTCCAAATTTGCGAGCCACATTTCGCACAGAAAGATTGGGATATTTCTTAACAATGGCTACCACCTTCTTGTCCATTTGTCGGAAGCATACTTCTCGATTTGTTTTACTTCCAACCTTCCGATCCACAGTCAACCGCTGGTCAAATGATTGGCAAACACAAAACACACGTACTTTTCGGTAGTTTAAGTTTCTTGGCAAGATCGCGTACCGTTAAATCCGGATTTTGCTGCCGTTCGTAAAAGTTGCGTTTGCGCAGTCCACTTGTTTGGACGCCATTTTACTGAAAGTAATAAGAATGTCAACATGTTGTGTGTGTGTGTGTGTGTGTGTGTGTGTGTGTTTGCAATCAATCTCCCACTGACCGGCAGTGCTTTTATGGAAGAAACTTGTCTGCATTTCTTCAGTAATTTATATGTAATCACTATGTGCAAACATTTTTAGCCCTGGAGATTGAAGGTGACAGCTCTATTGAAAATCCAACGACCCATTTCAAGAATGCCTGTTCCTACACGTACATTCTGAGGTCATCTTCATGCACAATAAGTCCCGCATGAAAATCTTCGCATATCAAATGGAAATGTGAAGAGTTTTTACACTTCCAGAATCAAAAATGGACATTCTTGATCCTGGCGTGTATATAGTTAATTTATATTTTTGATAATATAAAACGACCTCACCAATGTTCCTTTTCTGACGTTGAAAAGTTCGTTCAGATGCGGGAGGGGGGCTCTAAAAAACAAAAAATGGAGAAAAAACTACCAACGCACAATTTATCTTAAGAAACACGACCATAACACATTAAGAGAGGGATTCTATTCACAACGTCCTACGCAAATTACTCGAAAAACTATAATTTCACCATTTACTTTAGTTGAACAAAGGAATAATTTTTAATTTTATTTCCGCGAAAATAAAGCAGCAAAAGCAAAACACGTCATTTTAAAAGCACGGCTTGCTGCGATCTATAATAAGAATGTCAACATGTTGTACCACGAAATCCGGCAGTTAACCGGAACTATTCAGCCGCACCATCTCCTCCAACGATCGCTTCGAGAAGTGGGCCGACGCGAGATCCGGCCAGAACACCGCGTCTTCGCCTTTATGTCGTTCTTGACGAACGACGCAATTTCCGGCAGGCATTTCGTACTATAAATTTCCCGTTCACGGCCATTCCGGAAAAGAAAGAAGAACGGCTTTGACATCCCCTTCTCGCTGATTGTCAGCCACGGCAGCACTTTCTAGGGGAACTTGGTGTGTGAAATGAGCTTCACCTCGGAGCTCATTTCCTTCGTTGGGGAAGTAAAATACAAAGCTACCTGCCAGTCGTTGCCATCCAGGGTGTGATAGGTCTCAAAGTCCATCACCACCGCCACGTCGTGATTCGCCGGGAAAATTGAGTCATTATTCAGTAGCTGCCGCTGCGTCGTTTCCTTCAGCTCCGAAACCAGTGGACGCGACTTCCGTTCTTGACATGTATGTTCATGTTCTTCAGGTACTTTTTCACTGTTTGGCCCGTTGAACCGACATCCCACCCAAGAGCATGCACCGATGTAGCCACTTTTCCCTCGGTCTTCCTTTTCAGCATCCTTTGGAGCTTTTTGTCGCTCAGGGTCATCGGCCGTCTGAAACCGGCTTTCTTTTGATGCTCTGATTGTGGATTGTTGTAGATACCGGAATAGGCGTATCTGGCGTCCACAAAGTGCCGCACGATGTCCGTTTTCGACGTGGCGGGCTGCCGTTAGTTGAACGCGCACACTTCTGAACGGAGTTGCTTCACTGTTTTTGCCATCACGGTTAGAGTTCGACTGATAGAGCTGTCAAATTTTGTCTGCTGACTCATGGGTTACTATGATTGATGCTGCATGGGTAGTTTTGTCAGTTCGGGTGAAGGTAAACCCATGAATATCGACAATTTTTGTCCATTTCCAATGCAAACGTTATAAGTGAAAAGTTTCAGTGATTCGTGAAATAATTCAAAATCTAATGATTGAGTGCTCTGCTGAGGGGGTTTAATGCAAGACAAAACTAAAGCGGACTAAAGTTTCTTCTTCTTGGCTTTTTTTTACGCTCATTAAACGAGCTTTTGCCTGCTTCTCATCTTAATGTTCTATGTGTACTTTCACAGTTATTAATTGAGAGATTGCTTTGCCAACACCAATACAAAACATTGTTTATTGTGTGGCAAGCACAATTATACTTTATGCACTAGTCGAGAAATTTTCCAACCCGAAATATTCCGAAATCTATCGGTATTCGAACCCGTCATCTCCAGCTTGGTAGACCGTGCGTTTACCGTCTACGATATTTTGGCTCCACGGGTTGAAGGTATCGCCTTTGAAAATTCCTTTTCTTATGCTCAGAATTCTGGATCTTAACACCGTTCACCAGTAATGTGAAGATATGTACTCCACATTGTACTACCATGTACTCCCATTGTATGCTACCTTTCACAAATGCAGATCCCTTATACGGTACGAGTGAGGAACTGAGTCGTACGCCTTCTTGTATCTGATATATGACAAGCTCAGGTCAGGTTTCTACTTTTCTGGCTAGCCTGACCTACAATAACTGCATCTATGATGACCTGATCTTAGCAGTCGTGCGTGTTTTCCCGGCAGTCCTTCTGTTCTTGGGCCATGATATTGTTCGCATCACAATGAATTTGTACCTTTCAGTTGATTACTGACGAGAGTACTTTATACAGGCTTGAAAAGCATGTGTTTGGAAAACGTCCTTCAGTATGTTCCATTACCCTAACCACTGTACTGCTTCAACTAGACAATAAGAAAGTGCAATAAAACAGTTTCTCCTTTGCCTCCTCCATACCAGGACGGCCAAACGCAACGTGCCTTTATTTCTTTTCAATCAACCATACACAACGTAGGATGTGCGATCAGAATGCTGCTGGTCTGTACTTGGCTGGATTAACCGTGTTCTGATCCTTGGGATTAAGATAGGTTACCCCTCTGATAACAAATTCTGGCAGCCACTGGGGGTCCTCTACTACCATATTGAAGCACTCCGCCATTCGTCCATGGATTGAGAAGAACTTCTTAGTTGTGCACAGAATCCGGTCCTCGCGAATACCCTGGGCGGTAAATACGGTGGCGAGCATGCTTCCAATTCCATCACTCCAATCCTCTTTCTCTTCCAACCACATCTTATCACTGGTATGTTGAAAGGGGTTCTCCTATAGATTAACCCAAAAGTGTGATACTGCACCAATCTCCGGAAGTCCTTCCTTGTAATTTATTTTGTTCTTTCGGATGCGGATGTCAAACTCCCTTTGGTTAGTATTGAAAATTCGGGTTTCCTCCTACGGCTTCGAATATTCACCATACCGACGCATCCGTTTTGCAAGAACACTGAATCGCTGAACATGGGTGTCGAGGACCTCCGTAATACTAGCTTCAGTGAGGTCGCGGAGCTCTGTGGGCTTGGAATTTTCAGCAACGTGGTGAACTCGCCTTGCTGATCGGTTTCCCCTCTTGTGCTGCGTTAACTGACGAATTTTGGTCCGTAGTATAGTGATTCGGCTCTCCAATCGCCTCATCCATGCGGGTTTTTGTGCGTTGGCTCGTACGCGTCCTTCGTCGTTTCCTTGTGGGTTTGTCCGTAGTCCTAGCGTTCTTACAACAGCCACAGTTGTAGAGTACACTATGAACTACAGGTCCCAAGTACTGTGGCAGGATATCCTCATTTAGTATACTAACTGTACCTGTTAGCCGGTAGGAATACTGCAGATTTGGTATCCTGTGTCGAGACACGGAATCTGTCTCTTGGAATTGTGTTTCGGCTGCTTGCATGTTGAAAGCCAGTTCGTCCAATAGTTGGTCCTCTGTTTGGTCCTGGAGCGGTCTGCTCGTCCTCGTTTACCGCTATAATCGACTCAAGCCTCTTAATCGCAATTGATACATCCAGCCCAATAGAACTCGTTTTCAACGTATCGCTTGATCCATTTCCTTCCCTCCACAGCTCCCTCCACAGCTTTTTCCACAGCTCTCTTCGGACTTCCAGCTTGACGCACTCTACCTCGGCAGGTGTAAGCAAGTTTTGCGACATGATTGCTCGCTGTCTGGTTTTCTCCGATCAAGCTTGTTGGATACGACGGGTCAGGTGCTGGAGAGGTTAATTCTCAACAGGTTGTCAAAGTACACGGATGGTACGGATGGACAGTCCAAGAACCTATTTGGCTTCTGTAATTCAACGGTGGATACCATCGTATCCGTCACCAAGACGGTCGAGGTGCTAATCCAGCGTAAGAGGCGGGGAGTTCCGAACTGCGCAGTAGTCACCTGGATGTGAGAAATGCGTTCGATAACGCCAGTTGGGAGGCTATTGCCAAATCACTCCAACGTATCCGGGTGCCAGAGGTACTTCATGGTTATAATTGATGACAAGCTGTACTGTATCAGTCACGTCAAACACGCCTGCAAGAAAGCCTCTGTGGCTATATCGTCATTATCTCGCATGATGTTGAATAGCTCAGTGGTGCAGGGGAGCAAATGGAAGCTCCTGACCAGCGTCGCTCTGTCCATACTGAAGTATTGCGGACTGGCATGCACCACCGCCCTGAGTACTAAGAGCTATCTGAGAGTGATAAGCGCATACCGTACGATGTCACGCGACGTTGTCTATGTCTTAGCGTGGATGATGCCCATCGGCATTACCATAAAAGAGGAAGTAGAATGCTTCGAACAACGAGGCACGAGAGGTATCCTTAAGACCACTAGTGCCCCATCAATGGTCGAGTGGCAGAGCGAATGGATTAACGGCTGCTTTGTACAGTATCTGTACAAGTACGGACACGCTTAATCCTCCACGTATCCCGTATGCGCGGATGTCGTATACATGTGTTCTTCGCTTATCCTTGCCTCAACAAAGCCAAACGGCCGTGAGCAGTCGTAACACGACTCCAGATAACCTTGTCCGGAAAATGTGTTAAGACCAGGACGCCTGGGAAACGATTAACACGGTGGCCTCGAGCGCACATGACGAAATGACCAGCAGCTGGTCAGAGGGTAGTTGTAGTTAGACATTAAAGGGTGCTTTAAGCATAATAGTCCCTTCCCCGGAGTAATGCCGAAATTGTTACGTTGGTGTTGTCTATTGCTGGATGTTCTGTTCTGCGTATGAGTTACGGGCTGCGCCCATTGACTAGAGGGCCCCTCATCTTCCTCCAGCCGCAGCCGCTCGGTCTGGCCACGTCCCAGGACCAGATCCAGTATGGGTTCGCTCCTCGGAAAACGTTTTGATTCTTTTACTTTTCAACACCATGTTGGTGACTTTTTGACTGGATGTCTAACCGGTGCCTTTTTGCCGGAAGGCTAAACGGGTGCCTTATAGGCGAGAGGCATTACGACTAACCGGTTGGTTGGTCTAGGCATGAACATATCCTGGCCTCGGTGGTTGTCACCACGTGATATATGAAATTGGCCGGCCGAAAAATAATCGAATAAAGAAAAACAAAAGATACAGCGGTAAATAATCGGATCGCGGTATGACAATGTATTGTTCATTGGATAATGAATGGGTGAGATTTCACCATTATATGCTATATATAGTTAAAAATTAAAAAAAAGTTTGCTGTTTCTCATCTCTTTACACTCGATTATAGAATATTTATCCCTGCTCGGGGCATGGAAAAAGAAGCCCACCAAAACAAGTTTGACCCAAGAGATCCTGCTGAAGCAGACGGTTGGTCATTTTAAGAACCATCTGCTTTCTCGAGTTAAGATACTGGATGTGCAAAAACTAGGCCCAGTGTCGATCAATAAGGTTAGAAAGAAGTTTACCCCTTCAAACTCGTTTCGTGTGATCTGGTGTCTCTGGTTCAGCCCTCTCTCAATATGTCGAATTGGGAAAACGTTGACTATCTGTGCTGTCCTATCCTATATCTGCGACAAAACGCTATTTCAAAGTTGCAGGTGAAGTTTGTTTCTCAATTTTTACTTCTGTAGAAACTGTTACGGGAATGTATCCTCTCTAGAATTTGTAAACCTTAAGCGACATTTCGTATATAATTTCATTTTTTTCGTAACTCAATCCATGTGTCTGGAATGTAGCTTATCTAAATAACTCTGAGTAGTTGAACGCACATGAGCGCGTTGAGCTTCGTAGTGTTTTACCTGGTCCATGATCGATGGTGATGTAGTGTCCTTGGAAAACTTTTCGATGTAGCAATAGACTGCACTTTTCAAGTATGATGAGCATATGAACGGATGAACCACTTGCGCTAATAATCGAGGTGAACTAATGATTGGTTTGTTCGCAAACGCCCTTGTATAGAGATTTGTTTTGTATCTATCACAAAAATTTTTTTTTAAAGAAATGCGTAAAATTTCAGCTCGTTTAAGTCTTAGCCAAAGGAGGCATAAGCAACGAAATTGTTTGCAAGCTTTCATGTGTCATAGAACAATATTTGCAATCTTTCATATAACAGGATTGATTCAGGCGTTATCTGGCCTAAATGTATACCGAATATTCCATTATTTTCGGCCCAATCTAGCATTCCCTTTATGTGCAATAGATAACGCAGAAAATTTAATGTTTCTTCTTATCTGTTTACTTTAATAAACTCTCTACCTAGCAGCTACCTTGCACACAATTAAAAAACCACATAATTACCTTAAACATATACGTTAGGTACCTATAAACAAATTATTATTTTGGTATGAAAATGAGTGACGGGTCCCTTGTTTTTGGAGCCCTATTCAGAAACGAAAAAATAGTCCATCTCCAAAATTTCACCAATGCACACTGGGCCATAATGAAAAATTAGCAGGAATAAATTATTTTCACTATGAAGATGCAACTTTAGAACAAAATTGTCTTCAGCAAAGTTGCAGCTTATAATTAGGGCTTCAGTTTGAAATCAGTTTCAGTTAGGGTGATCCTTGAATATATTGAAATAAATATTCTATCTTTCTCATTTCTTGATATAAACCAATACTGTGTTCGACAAAGTGGTTTCTTATTAAATTTGAAGCAACTTTGTTCCAAAAACCATAGTCGTAGGTCCTGTGTGTCAAAAGTTATGATCATTTTTATGCTTAAGAGTAGGGTTGGCCTGAAAAAAATAGTATTTTTCGCCTAACTTTTTCATTTTAAGTTTTATGAAAACGGTGTCTTCAACATATTTTTGGAACTCGTTCAAACACACATATTGATGAAGATAAAAATACTATACCATGAATGTATGTCCTTTTTAAAATAAAATTCTTAATTTTTCTTAAATGTTGATGACAATGGAAAAAAGGAATCTTTTTTTTCAGTGCACCCTTAGTAAAGCACAATTTATAATTTTGGTACGTTTTAGCTTGCATGTTTGTTATAAAAATGAACACATTGCAAATATTAGTTCTTTATTGATATATGGTGATATACTCGTCATTGTCATCAACATTTAAGAAAAATTAAGAATTTTATTTTTAAAAGGACACACATTCATAGTACCATTTAACCCCAAATTCTTCTAAATTCACCTGAACATTTATATACAAAAAATACCTCTTATCTTTATCATTCATATGCAATCGTATTTGTGTCCCCGTTTTTCCCCCTTTAAAAAATAATGTAATTTGAAAAGGTCGTAATTTTTGGACTCAAATCACGAAATCTTTTGAACGGATGCATAAAATTACTTTTTATTTTCATCAATATGTGTGTTTGAACGAGTTCTAAAAATATGTTGAAGACACTGTTTTCATAAAACTTAAAATGAAAAAGTTAGGCGAAAAATACTATTTTTTTCAGGGCCACCCTACTCTTAAGCATAAAAATGATCATAACTTTTGACACAAAAGACCTACGACTATGGTTTTTGGAACAAAGTTGCTTCAAATTTAATAAGGAACCACTTTGTCGAACACAGTATTGGTTTATATCAAGAAATGAGAAAGAAAGAATATTTATTTCAATATATTCAACGACCACCCCAACTGAAACTGATTTCAAACTGAAGCCCTAATTATAAGCTGCAACTTTGCTGAAGACAATTTTGTTCTAAAGTTGCATCTTCATAGTGAAAATAATTTATTCCTGCTAATTTTTCATTCTGGTCCAGTGTGCAATGTAAGCTTATGAATAAACGAACAAGAAAATAGGGTAACGGGATGTAATGTTAGCCTAGCTCCTTGATTCGGCCTATGTACCAAATATATCATTATTTCGGCGATAATCAACAAAATCATGTTGCTTCCATGATGATCAATCTATTTTAAAGCAATTGAGACACAATTAATGAATTTATAATTGTTCACTTTCGCGTAATTTTCGATTTCCTTAACTTTTTAGACACCATAACTTTACTGATTAAGCTGAAAAAATTATCTACACGCTCTTCGATTGATCTAAATTTGCCGAAATTGAACCTTTAAACCGAATAATGCAGCTAAGATGTACAGAAAATAGTCACACGTTATAGACTAACAGGTCTCATAGTTAAAATTACAATGATTTAACATGAATACCATAGACCCAATGTTAGGAACATATTTTTTTCTTGGTTCCCAATTATGGCCTGCCTTATGGAAAGCGTAGTAAAAATGTTTTTATTGGTAACATTTACAATACAAATGTCTGAGTTTTAGTTGAATGTTTTTAATATGGCTCATGTTAACACAAACCAAAGGAACAAAATCTGTGTAGAGCGAATTATAATGTTTTGATTGCCAAATGACCACTTAATCGTATGTTAAAATCACTTAAGTTTTTCTTAGCAGTTTAAGTATAGTTTGATTATTAGTAAAATTGTTTGTTGGGTAGAGCGAATACAGCTGGGAACGCTTTGGATCAGAAAATTGGCCATACGCGTACATAGCCAACATTCAATAACAAATCTACCGAATGGGACGAATTTGCATCCATGAATAGACCCAATTTGATGCCTACAGACCGACATTACATCCATATCCCTCGAAAGTTTCTGAATTTATTAAATGAGTTGTGTAAGTTTTCGTGATAAATACTACCAGATGGCTTATTAAACATATCTTAGCAAGTGTATAGCTAGTTAAATTTTGCTTCCAGCTGAAAAACTTTATGAGTTATGATAAAAAATGTAATCGATTATTGCATACTAGGCTGAGTCAAGGGACACATACCCTATATTTTTTTGTAATTTTTTTATGATTCAGAAAATGTTTTTTCCGAGTTTTACAAAAAAAAAAAGAAATCCTTCACTATGAATTTTTTTTTATAGGGTACATGTCCCTTGACTCAGCCTAGTATGAAACAATCGATTACATTTTTTACCATAACTCATAAAGTTTTTCAGCTGGAAGCAAAATTTAACTATGCTACACACTTACTAAACATATTCAATAATCCATCTGGTAGTATTTATCACTGAAAAGTTACACAACGCATTTTATAAAGTCAGAAACTTTCAAGGGATATGGATGTTATATCATCTGTGGGCATCAAATTGGGTCTATTCATGGATGCAAATTCGTCTCATTCGATAGATTTGTTATTGAATGTTCGTTATGTACGCTTTTTGTCAATGTTCTGATTCACATGCGTCTCAGCTGTTTTCGCTTCTACCCAGAAAACAATCTTACTAACAATCAAACTTTACTTAAACTGCTAAGAAGAAACACTTAAATGGGTTTAACATATGGTTTAGCGGTCATTTGGCAATCAAAACATTGTAATTCGCTCTACACAGATTTTGTTCCTTTAGTTTGTGCTAAGATGAGCCATATGAAATACATTCAGCTAAATCTCAGACATTTGCATTGTAAATGTTTCCAATAACAACATTTTTACTACGCTTTCAGTAAGACAGGCCATTGTAGGAACCAGAAAAAACATGTCCCTAACATTGGGTCTACGGTTTTCATGTTAAATCATTGTTATTTTACTTATGTGACCTGTTAGTTTATGACGTGTGACTATTTTCTGTACATCTTGGCTGCATTATTCGATTTAAAGGCTCAATTTCGGCAAATTTAGATCAATCGCAGAGCGTGTAGATAATCTGTTCAGCTTAACCAGTAAAGTTATGGTGTCTAAAATGTTAAGGAAATCGAAAATTACGCGAAAGTGAGCAATTATAAATTCATTAATTATGTCTCAATTGCTTTGAAATAGATCGGTCATTCTCATAGCAACATGATTTTGTTGATTATCGCCGAAATAATGACATATTTGGTACATAGGCCGAATCAAAGAGCTAGGCTAACATTACATCCCCTTACCCTAATAATATTTTTACCAAATTTTTGAAAAAAATTCATTAGGTTCGAAAAAAAAATGTCCTACGATGAATCTTGAATTTTGAATTTTTGAAGTAAATGATGTTCAAGAAAATTGGAAAACTTCAATCGGTGGGTCGAGTTATTAGCACGACACACTGAAAAAGGCTGCACATTGTAGACGAAATACGCGTAGCTGTCAAGATAAGCAAAGGTAGTTGAAATTAAATGGAAAATACTAATTTTTCTTCTCATTTCTAGTTCAAGTTTCGTTGTCTAAGAGCCTTCGGCCAAATTTGAATAATAGAAGAAAATCACCACTTATTATTAAGTGCCACTTATTATTAAGTGGTCATGTGTTTGTTATTAAAATTAGGTAACAAAAATTCTTGAAATCATAAAAACATTGAAGTCTTTCTGCGTTCCTGATTACTTCTGTCTGATGTGCGTACACAAAACCTTCTACTATGCGCTGTAGTGCTTACCTTCAACAAGTGAATGAACATTCGACCATCCATATAAATTTCAGTTTCGTTATACATAATCAAAAATAATCGTTTCTATATATAGAACGAATATAATTACCATTCCAACAATAACGATGACCACAGTTTGTCTCAATTGCAGCTGGTGAAATTAGACCCTCTGGAACGTAAAACTCCTGCCAAGAATTAAAAAAAAAATGTGCAAGTTATTCACCGTACATCGGAAGCTTCGGTACATGCAGTCCAAAAAAAAAAAGAGCCCATAGCTGTCATAAAACACGATTGGTTTCGGTGACCCTTTTTGCCGCTGCTGCTGCTGCTGCTGTTATTGCAAATCGCCTCTGCTGTGCATTTGTGAGGTGGTTCTTAAGAAAAATGAAGATCTCAAACTCCGGGACCAGTTCCAGGGATCGTTTTGCCATGCTTATCACCGATTATCACCCCTAAAGAGCTGAAAAGATAATGGTCATCCCAGGATACTGAGCCCCGCCCGGTGCAGGCAAGCGTGTGTGTGGGATTGGTTTTAATGAAAATAACCAAATCATTATCTTTTCACTGAAAATATTTTCCAACTTGGAACAAAAGGACCCTGGCGTACACCGGTTTGTCGACATCTGAAAATTGTACCTCTGGGCATTGTTGGAAAACAATTTACCTCCACGATTGAGCTGTGGAAAACACACGCAGCTGCCTTCGGGAGAAAGAGGCTGGAAGCACGGTTATTTTCGTGCGCCCACCTACAATTGAATAACTTGCTGGAAGATCGCAAGTTCCGAGATGAAGCACTGCAGAAAGGAAAAATCATTAATTTTTTTTAACTAGTTGAGCTGCTCACCACTAAGCGATTGGAAACGTGAGAAGTGCAAGCGAATCGGTTTCCGTTGAAAACAAATTTCATCATAATTTCTGCATCATCATGGATAAACTACGCGCCAAAATGATGCTCAGGTCCCATTATTGGCTTTTTTTATGTTTTTCGCCTCGAACCGGAAAACGGGTAAAACCAACACCTCCGTCATGGCTGTGAGCATGAGGCATATCGTGGAATTGGTTATCGATCTTTCACTTTGATTAGGAAAAGCTGCCAAGGCATTGCGACGCCACTTTTGCAACGTTGTAAATCGGTTTCAAAGGTTGTGTGGTCTACCACAAAAAAAAAGGTAAAAAAGGGCGATAACATAAGATCCATTTGCAGGATGAAGGTCACACTCGATTATGGTTTCGTCGTGTAGTCGCGAATTGTGGTTTGATGGGGATGATTTTGTTAGCAGTCGTTCAAGGATTTAGGATTCTTTGTAAAATAATGTATAAGGTTTGGTTTGCAAATTTACGGACCAACTATGGCCAGCCCGACCAGAAGGGCATATCATAAAAATAACAAAAGTATAACAAACCTTGCTACGACTAACTGATTATGATATAAATTTGTTAAATACGTTTTCATCTGGACAGTTGTATACCAAACTTGTAACAAATTAAGGCACAATTTGCGTAGAGAAATAAATTAATTCTCACAATAGCTGATATGATTTTGCCACATCATAACAAAACTGTTACAAAGTATTTTTTTGTATATGTTATATTTATATCTTACTTTGCTGTGATTTTGCTATCTCTTTTTAATACAATTTCTGTTATTTTAACTATATCCGCGATCTCAATTTTTAAAAACCTCTGTTATAAAAACAGCGTAACTGAATAACTAAACTTGAAAAATATGGTTGTTTCCTTTTGGTCTGAAATGCAGGTAAATGTAATGCGTTTTCCTGCGTAAATTAGTACAAAAAAATTATCGCAGCAGACTGTACAGTAAAGTTAGTGACGTATTAATATAGCTTTATGACACCTAATCTATTCCAAATCAGATTCTTTTCCTTGAACTTGATTATGAAATCATGCTGCATTGTCTATTTTTAAGAAAAAAATACTATGGAAAATAATTATTATATGTTTGCATTTCCCAACTAACACTGTCAAAACCGTTTAAAGAGACGTTAATAAAATGAATGAATCACTGTCAAAACCCCTACAGCTTTTTTAAGTTTTATTAAAGTTGTATGCAAGTCATTTGGTTTTATTATGGCACCATTTTGGCACCTCAACAGGTATCACATTTTAGTTTGTGCCAATAGGTATCGTATTTTAGGTTTATGAGAACCTTTACAGTTTGTTTACAACAATCTTGATACCTTGTTTACACAATTTTTTTTCACGCTACTCTAAATTACTTTGAAATGCCGTTTTACGACTCATACATATTATCTTATGACAGTCAGTTGAAAAAGCATTTAAAAACCATTTTGATTCCGGTATATGCAGTTAACGCTAAAATAGCATTGATGGTTTTAAAACGGCAAAATACATGACCAAATAGTATTAACGTAGTCATTGCGAAGATAAATTGGCTTTTTGTCAAAGCTGTATTTTTTTCCAATCGCCATATTGAAATGTTAAAAATAAATGTGGAAAAATCAATGCATAAAATCTAAAATGTAATGCAAATTAACTGTAAATCGGAGGCCATTTATGAAGAAACATTCGGAAATGTTTCCTTGATTCGACTATTAACGTAGGACTACGTTTGTTTTTTGCATATCGGGGTCATTTCAAATTTTAGTAAGAGCGTTACGCTAAAGTGCAAGATTTTTGAACTCTAATAACTCTCGGTGAACTATACACAATTACTTCATTTAAACCCATCCGAAAAACTTACAAAATCTTTGCATTGAAATAACAATTAAGTACTATTTGCATAAATAGTTTAATTTTTTACTTAAAAATAGCCTACTTTGGCTCTCATACAAATCTCCGTAAGAAACAGTTTGAAAATATATTTTCCCTATCCGGGTCTTCAAAAACGGGTAACAAATGGCTCAAATTGTCTTTTTCTTTTAAGTTCATTTAGTTTCATTCCATGATGAACACAGAACTAGCCACACTCCTTAGCTGCAAAATTATTTTGCTTTGTTGAAAAACTTTGAATTTTGCTTTGTACTTGCCATTTCTCTCTTATGAAATCATTTCGGTTCGCGTGCATAATGCTAGCTTTGAATAGCATGGCCCAGAAAGATGACAATGACGAAATTGCAGTATGGAGCCTAATTCACAACAAATAATGGGTCCAAGCAAAACTATCGAACTATTTAACCAACCAAATTTGTAATGATAAGTATAAATTAGATGATACCATTACTACTGAACCTTGCGGTTATACCTCTGATACATCCCAATATATTTTAAAGTGATTTTCTAAGCTTGATTCAACTCGAGAGATTTTTTTTCCATCGATAGCAATAGATTTCTGCCGAGGGTGTTTCTTTTTATTTCGAAAATGTAAAAATAAATACACCGTGTGTTGAAACAATTTGTTCCTCATAAACATTGTATCTACAAATGATCCTAATTGGCAATTGAGATTTTATTTTTGATAACATTGGTTGAAAGGCAATGTCATACAGATTCATAACACAATGTCTTCGGAATGCCCCACATTTTTTGCATGAAAACCGTATAACTGCATATAAGTCTCATTGGATTCTAGTCATTTTCGTGCGCAGAAACAATTAAAGATTCTTGAAAGCAGTGATTTGACATGGTTGATTTGAGAAATGGGTCAGTAAATAGATCCGGAGTAATTTGTGAAATGGTCGATCTGCTTTTGTTACCAACATTTAAATCGAAGATATATCACGAATAAATGTTCTATTTCTTGGACTAAGACCGCAATCCCGTAAAAGAAAACGGTGCTCTTAATTTTTAAAATTGAGCCTTACTTTGCTTAAAAATGCCTAGGACATGATCGTAGCTCACTTGTTGAAAACAATATTTTTGCTCGTGGAGGTGAACAGGTTATGTTAGGGTTTGACTAGTAAACTAGTATTGAAAATAAGAAAAAAAAAAACGTGTTGGTTTAATCGTGAGGACACTGTTGGTGATCATGATCAAAGTTTATGATAACGATGAAGAGAACCAATATTTGATTCTTGAGGCTAGCATACATCCTCAATGTGTACAAAATTGGTGATCCCAAACTAAAGAAATACTGGCGTCAGAATGCAGGTCAAATAAAGGTAAGGGTAAGGGTAGAAATGTGTTGACGTGATACTTACTTTGGAGGAAGACGCGGAATTCACTGCACTTCCACGAGAAATCACTTAGATGTTGGATAAAATGGTTGGTTTCGCAGCGGGATTCGTTTTGGTAATCGGGGTTCTGAATTCAACTGACGTCGGCAGCGAACAAGATCTTAAACTAAGTTCTCGGTTTATTCTCAGTACAGAGATGTACAGTAAAGTTATTTAAATTTTGGCACCAATGTAAACCAATCGTTACGATGCTGTTGCGGTCACTCACAAGTGTGGGTGGTATATTTCAATGCAATACAAGAACAGATTTATACATCGAATTTGAGAGCCGATTGAAACCAACAGTTTGGATGCTGTTGGAGTTCCTCCTAAGTGTGGGTGGTGTATATCAGCAGAATACAGAAATAAGTTAAGACATCGATTTTGAGAATCTATTTAACCTAACTCTAAAGATACTGTTGGGGCCATTCACAATTGTGGGTGGTTTATTTCAGAAAAATACAAAAATTGGTTAAAACATCGAGTTTGAGGACCGATACAAACCAACGTTTAAGATGCTGTTGGGGCCACCTTCAAGAATGAATGGATCATATCAGTTCATAATTCATATTTTCTTAATCGAACAGTACTTTACATAATGTAAAAGGCATTGAAACTAAAAAGAACTGGTTTGCTTAGAAATATTTATCGTATCATATAATACATGTAGTACATTCTCAAACATATTTGATAATATTTGGACTGGTAATGTTATGCTCCTCATTTTGAACTTGTTCCGTTGTTGTTGTGTTGTTTGTCGTCCTTTTCTTCTGCTTCAATCGAGCTTCCTCCCACCTGCATGCGAATGGCCTTTTTCGCCTTTTCTCTTCTTCCAGTTTCTCCTTTTGCTTCGTTCGTTCTTCCTGTTTCTTTAATTTGGCCACAGCTTTCATTTATTTATCATTCTGTTTCAGCTCAGCATTTTCCTTCCTTTCTTCGAATTTCTGGCGCTTGAATATTTCCACTATTTTCTTAGCTGCTTGTTCATCTCTGTACATTTAGTCTAAGGATTTGCTTAGTAAATTTCCAGGAAAAACTAAGACACATGGTGGATCAGACCATACTTCAGTTGGATTCTAATTTGAATCCAGCGTGTCCAATGATTCTGAAGCCAACTGTTGATCTGTTGTAATAAAACATACAGGGTGCGGCAAAAAATAATGCGAAAATTTGTTCTATTTCTTTCAAATCCCATTTTCAACTAATTCAAGCAATAATAAAAACATTTGCGACTGTGGTTATTTTTATAAACTCCTCTTGAACAAATTTAATCAATGTGTCCTCCATTTTTATTAATAACATCCTCGAGCCGACGCCGGGAGCCAATGCATGCCTTTCGGACGTAGTCCTTCGACATTGACTGCCATGTGCGTGTTATGGTTGACTTCAGGGCTTTCACACTAGGGTGTGATGTTTTGCAGGCTCGTGCTTCAACATATGCCCAAATCGAATAATCCAACGGATTAAGATCTGGACTGCTAGGGGGCCACAAATCCTTTGGCCAAAACTTCATGTTATCGTTCAACCATTGTTGGGTTCTATTGGACGTGTGACACGGCGCTCCATCCTTTTGGTCCTCGGAGAAGTTGGCCTTCACCCAGGGAAGCACTTGGTCCTTAAAAATACCGATATACACTTCGGTATTGATTTTAACTCCAGCATAAATGAAAACAATCGGCATTTTTAAACCGTCGGACGCCACCAAGCCAAACATCATGACACCAGCCGGATGTTTGGTTTGAAATTTGAATTTCACTTTTTCCGGAACGTTCTCCATTTTCTGCGGTGAAATGAGCCGGTCCGTGCGGCTGTTGGCCACAGCATCGATGCTGAAATGCTTTTCGTCGGAGAAAAGGATTATCATTTTTTCCTTCTTCAACAAGGAAAGCAATCTATTGGAACGAGTCACTCGTAGTTCCTTGACCCGGTTCGTTATCAAGTGGCGTTTCACTCTGGCTCTGGAAGATGCATGCAGGTCTTCTTTGATGACTTTCCGCATGGGTTTTTCCGAAGTATTGGCTTCCTTTGCAAGTTTTCTTATGGAACGCACCGAGTTGCGAGCAATTTTTGCACGGACCGATTTGATCACGTTCGCTGCTTAGAACCATCCTGCAGGGACTTTTTTATGCGGTAAACTGTTGCCAAATGGCACCCTACTACCTTGGCAATCTCTTTCGGCTTCTTCTGGGCGAGCAACAAACTGGTGATCACTTCTTTCGCGAAAATTTGGACGAATTTGCAATAAAACAAATAGAATGTTTGGATGCGGCACTTGAAAGTAAACATAAACAAATACACTTTCAACTGAAATTAGTCACTAACTACACGAATTAACCCAATACTCAAGTTTGAAAATGTTCGCATTATTTTCTGCCGCACCCTGTATTAGCTTATATCGTTATATTAAAAAAAATGAAACCTACTGAATCCTGTGTAGTCCAGAGTCACGTCAGATGTTTCGGCATTCTCATTGATTTCTTCATTGACATTTACGATAGCCACATGAAAATTTATTCAATGTTGAAATTATTATACTTACTTTCCTCATAAACAATGTATGGTTCTGCTTGTAGATCAGGCATGCTGATGTCAAGTTCGATTAAAGTAGAATCGATTTCAAGGAAATCCGGTGGTCCCTCCACTTTATCGGGTACTCTCCTCCATAAATCGAACAACTGAATTGCCTCAGGATTTTCGGTCCACAACAGATTTCTACGTTTCTCTTGGAAGGCAACGAGCAGCTCTGATGGCAGCCGACGATTCAACTCACGAAGAAAAAAGAAGTTAGCCAGGCTTCGTTCAGCTTCTGGCTCTGGTACAGGGACAGGAATGTTTTCTCTTTAATCTTTAGAGATTGTATACGGATTCGGTAATAAAGTGTAATCAATCGCATCTGCGTTCCAAGGAACCACACCGCATTTTCTAAAACCGTTTTTAAGAGTGGAATCCTTATTCTCCATGTCATTGATTGCTTGCTCCTACAAAGGTTCAAAATCTGGCCTTGTGATCACCGCACCTCCATCATCGAACCGCCTTTTGATAAGCACAGTGTCCCAGAGCTTTTCATAGGCTTAAGAAAAGACACATCAAGCGGTTGAATGAAATGGTTGGCGTTCGGTGCAAGGGAAACCAGGATGATCTGCTTCTCTTTGCAAAATTGAACAGTGTCGTAAGTCGCAGGTGACCGGTGGCCATCGACGAGCACAATGACTGGAAAAGCGATACTCTTTCTTACAAGCCACTGGTAAAAAACGTTTGATACATGATGTAGAAGGAGATGTTCGCTCATCACCATGAGGCACCAAGAGTGAACAACAATGTTTTTGGCTAGAATGAAAGATATGAAGAGAAAGTTTTGATAGTTCCGCTAGTGTGCGGCAGGCTTGGAAATATAGCAGATGTCTTAGGAAAATTGAGCGAAAAGGGCATGTGTACCGTGGTACTCGAACCAACGACATTTTTGCCTAACATCCCACTGCGGGGTAGGTTGAAGCACGGACTAAGTCCGCCACTTCAACAGGCAAAAAATATCCGGTTGGAAGACGCTCATGTACCACTGTGGCTTGTATAGTTATTCTAGCGATATATTGTGTGCACTCTGTTTACTGATGCACACATGGGAGAGGAACTCTCTCCTTTTTTGGGTTTGTTTTGATTCGCACCGACTGACGATCACTAAAGTTAGGCAATAATGTCGTTGGTTCGAGTACCACTGTACACATGCCCTTTTCGGTCAATTTTCCTAAGACATCTGCTATATTTCCAAGCCTGCCGCACACTAGCGGAACTATCAAAACTTTCTCTTCATATCTTTCATTCTAGCCAAAAACATTGTTGTTCACTCTTGGTGCCTAATGGTGATTAGCGAACATCTCCTCCTACATCATAATCGTTACTCCTCACACGGAGAATATATAACATAACAATTAATGTATGTTTGATACATAATAAACTTCAAAAACTTCGTGATCCATCCCTTTGAAGGCATTCCATGAGGAAACACATCCTGCTTTTCCAAACGCTTAGCAAATTAACCAACGCTTATTCTCAGGATCTCTTCGCAAACCGGAAGTCCAGCTACAGCCATGTCCTTGACCCGCGCAGCGATTCCCATTTCCTCATTCTCCGTCAGAACGGTTGGCTTTCCCACCGAGCCCGGGTGCAACTCCTTCCAGCAATCATACAGCGTACTCCTTGGAATCTCGAACAAGGCTGCAGCAACCCGGATGGAAGATCCTCTCCGGATGGCATCCAACGCTGCTTCGACTTTCTCCTTAGGGTATTTGCGGTTCTCATTCATAATAAGCTGGAAATTAGGAGTTTAGTTTAGTTTAGTTTATTTGTCAACAGGTAAGATGTTTACCCCAATGACCGTTCAATATAATTCTAACTGACACAAACAAAGATACTACAAACTTTGCACAAAAACCTCTCAAAACTATTCTTATTACATTTACGGCTAACGTTAAAATCAAATACGGAATAACAACGGATGAACACACGGCACATACTTTTTATTGGTTTGTTCCGCCCGTAATTTGTTCTGGAGTGTCGAATGTACAAGAATGTGTGGGATCGGAGATGTCGGCGTCTAGTGCTGATGTCTAGAGGACCATGTAGAGCTGAGCAACCAATGTGGACATCACGCCTCACTTCCAGCAATGCAAGGTTCATAAGTCTACAGCGATCGGCATAACTAGGTAAATTGATGGGGTCTCTCCAAGGAAATCGTCGTAATGCGAAGTAGACAAACTTCTTCTGAATAGTTTCTATCCGTAAAGTATTGTTTTGGTAGTAGGGGGACCAAACCACTGCTGAATATTCCAGAATTGAGCGCACTATAGAGCAGTACAGTGCCTTAAGACAGTACACATCAAGAAATTTCTTAGCAAAACGAAACATAAAGCCCAACTGGGAGGACGCTTTGGAATGTACGAAACATGATCCTTAAATGACAGCTTGGAGTCTAACATTACTCCTAAGTCCTTTACTGTTGTCTCACGCTTCAGCTCGGTACCCAAGAGCGAATAGGCATGCTGAAAAAGCGAGCGTTTACGGCCACATTCAAAGACATTCGATTTAAGTGGCACCAGGATCCGAATACTTCCAGTTGTTGCTGTAATAATATGGCATCTGTGGTCTTCTTTATCACAAAGTAGAGCTTGGGGTCGTCAGCATACGACAGTTTGAGGCATGTCAAGCTATGATTTACGTCGTTCATGTAAAGTAAAAATAGGAAAGGTCCGAGGTGGCTGCCTTGAGGGACACCGGATGTGACAGAAAATGGTGTTGAGATGAAGTCACCGATCTTCACGGACGTGTTCCGACCAATCAAATACGAGCGCAGCCACATCAGCAACCCATTATCGATACCTATCCTAGCATACTTCGCCAGTGCAATCTCATGGCTGATTTTGTCAAAAACTGCCGAGAGATCAGTGTAGATAGCATCTATTTGATGTCCTTTTTCCATCTCACGTATGAGAAATGACGTAAAGTTGACTAAATTAGTAGTAGTTGATCGTTTGGGCATGAAACCATGTTGTTCCAACGAGATGCTGTGTAAATAGTTCCGAAACAGAGTATCGAGAACAACCAACTCGAAACATTTAGAGGTAGCACTCAACGCTGCAATTCCACGATAGTTTGAAACTGTTCGTTTGCATCCCTTTTTGTGGACAGGAAAAACAAGCGAATCTTTCCAGCAGGACGGAAAAAAGCTTGTCGTTACAAGGCATTGTCGAGCGGTACAAGGCAACATTTGAGCCTAAACGAAGGAATTCCATCAGGACCGCAGCCTTTTGATGACTTCAGTAGCTTCCCTGCTGCGACCACCATGGCGGTAGTGACCGACATCTGTGGACTGGAAGCAGTTGGATGAGGTACGTTATTAGCAGCGGCGACAATATCATCAGAGTCGACAATTTTATCGGTGAATACACTGCTGAACTGTGAACGAAAAAGATCTGCGATTCCTTGGATTAAGTTAGCTTCCAATGTGCCGTTGGTCATATTCGAAGGCAACCCAGATTCTTTTCTTTGCTCATTTACATAACGCCAGAAGCGCTTAGGGTTGGATTTGAGGCGTCGTAGAAGCTGGTCAATATGACCGTTGTACAAATGGTCGTTCAGTTCTTTGTACTCATTGTTTGCTCGAGCGTAGACAAATCTAGTTAGATCCGTGCGGTATTTGCTGTGCTTCCTGAGTGCGGAGGGTTTCATTTTTTGAGCTGTCTTAGCTCCGCATTCGACCAAGCAGGTTTAGGAGGTACTTGGCAGCGTTTCTTTGGCACAAATTGTTCAATGGCAGCTAAATATCTCATCCAAATCATTCCCAGCTAGGAAGACTTTCATTTCGTCAAAATTTGCTTTGCCAAAGTCGTAAAATACGTTTTCAGTAATTTCACGAAAACATTTCTCTAGGCTGCCTTCATCTTTACCAATAAAGAGGAATGGTGCCTGCACACTTTCACGAGAGGTTCTGGAGCAAGAATGACTGAGCAGTCTAGGCCCAACTCTTCGCTGACAAAGCAAAGGTCAAGCATTCGACCGTTACTGAAGATGCTGCTCGTCTGCTTTAGACCTGCGGTGCAATAACCGTCCAATAAGTCAATTGAAGCTGGTCAAATAGAAGAATGACAAATTTCGGAAAAAGGAAGCCTCGGGAATCGTTCATCCAAGAAATTTCAGGCATGTTGAAATCGCCGAGAATGATGATGTTGTCTCTCGCGCCCATTTGTGCAATAATCCAATCAAGTGAACTTAAGTGCTTCTCTATAAGGTTGCCATCATGTACACGGTACGGTGGAATGTACACAACACAGATTAAATACGTAGCTTCGAAACTAGTAATTGCTACCCACAGTTGTTCAACTGTTCTGCTTCCAGGAGAATTCAATAAACGCGATTTGTAGCAGTACCGGATTGCTTTAACTAAGCAGGTAGTTGTCACTTTACACTTTATTATATTGATTATATTTAAAAACAAATATCAGTGGGCCGTTGAATACTTACCAAATTGAATTGGTAGACTATACTACCAATTAAAGCTATTTGACTCACACAAGACACTAATCCGCTAACAAATCGTGAATTACTACTAGATCCGCTTAGCAAACGTCAAATTTCAAGGAACATTTATATTTTAGCCTCCTATGTTTGATTTTTATAGTTTTATTTTCAAATTAAAATGGAAACTGAAGAGGGGAGTTTAAAGTAGGTACCTAGCTGTCGTGATGTAGTTTTTACATGTGTATCATATGTCATATTTACAGTTTTATTACAATGTGTCCGAAATATGAAGCTGTCCGAAATTTGAATACGAACGATACACAGAATTTGCTTTTCGATCATATAGAGCACGTGGCATTCTCATCAATATACTGACAATCAAGGAAGGCCAAGAAGTTGCAGTACTTTTCTTCATCATTGACATTATTTTTCATCGTAAAGAATCAGCAGCACTATTCCCTAAAACGTCTACATCTTAAAACATGGAAAATATCGTAGCAAAAAAAAAAATTCAGAACAATTTACACAAAATTTGGCCCTATCTAACGATAGGTAAAGTAATGTAATAAACACCATGAAGTCAGTGGAGACAAATAAATAGTAAACTTAGCGGCTATAGAAATATTGCCTTACAAGTAAGTAAAATATTGAAAACTCTGTAAGCAGTCCACATCAGCTTGATGAAATAATCAAAAACAAAATGCATATGGTTTGTGTTCCTAAGAGTTTCAAGCTCATTTATTCCACAATAAGCGTTTTACTCGTACTCAACAGTGTTCTAATTTCTCTTCAACATACTGGTTGGCTTGGATGTACCCAACAAACATCAGTGTCGAATAACCGCTTGTTAAAACAAATTTGGAGATTTCAGAAGAAAAAGCTGAACAACTTCTCCAAAATTGTTTTAACCAACAGTTATTCAGCGTTGATGTGTTTGGTACTGTCCCTTAACTTGGGTTTGATTGGATTGTGTTTGGATGAACTCCACTAGAGTTTAAGCACTAAACAGGGAGAAACAGACACTACTGAAGAAATGGATCAATAAATACGATCATGAAAACTTTGCAGCAAGATTGCCCCGTTAAAATCTCCTTCACGTATCAAAACATATTCTTCTAATTGCCAACCGCCCACCAACGCACACCCATCTCGATAATTCCATCCGTTTTGCCACATTTCTTCCATCCACCCATTCTTCTACCCGTGATCATTGCCCAATTATTTAATAACCGTTTTCCCGGCAACCAGCATCCTTCAAATATTTTCCCACATAATCAATTAACAAATTTCTCAATTCGCCTCCCAACCACAACAACAACAACAAAAAATACACCCGATCAAATTCACATTCATCCAGCAATCGTTCATTTTCACCGCTTTTAGCCGCATCGCGCATATTTTCCCAACTTTCAAACTACCATTTTTCTCAAATTCGTAAAAGTCATTTCCCGTTCCTGGCATTTCATCGGCGCTGCTGCTGCTGCTGCTGCCGCTGAAGATTCTTGACCGATTCGGTTGGACTTTCCTGAAGCAGCTCATCATCATTCGTCCATCACTCACCTAGCCCGACCCGGGACCGTGATTCGTCCGAGTTCTCACGGTTTGGTTAAATTGTTTAAATTCTCCCGGTCCCATCCGCCGCTTTTCAGTGGTTTGTTTTTTGTTTCATCAGATCAGAGAAACTCTTTATAGAGCTCGAAAATGATTACCTACCTACCCACCTACCTTATGCCAACCAAGCACCAAGCTAACCGCCAATCTTTTTTTTTCTTTTGTGAGGCCTGTAAAAGCTTCCTATCAGAAAATTGATTTCGCTTTTTGTCCCTCTGAGTCGGCTCCCCTCTTGGTCTGGCTCGATCCCACAATGTTTCTTCCGAAGTTGCAGTCTTGTCCCGGCTTTTATTTCTTCTTCACCGTTGAGTTGTTGCTGCCAAAACAAAATGAAAGGGTTAATAAATTAAAAGGAGGGAATTTCTCAACTTCATACACAATTAACTAATGTTGAACTGGCCTCGACTCACGGCCGTCCCTTCGTGTTGAAACTTTAGTCTTGCCTCTTTTTATGCCGACTTTTTTCAATAACCTTTAATGCTTACACTTATTGCTAATTTTCTCAGGGATATTGCAACATTGTAATGTAATGCATTTTGGTTCATTTAAAGAGTTATGAATTGGTACGTTAGTTGATATTATGAAATATCAAAAAATATTCTATCATTTGTGTTTGAACGTTAACTGTTCCAGTCACCAAACGAACCCGAAGAACTCAGCCTCTTCCTATTCACGCACTCAAATTCTTTACAGTGAGTGCCACGGATGAACCATTGCTTTCTTCAATTCATGAATGAAAACGGAGAGAGAGAGCTAGTGCCGTTGAAATTCCATCACAAATGTCGTACACTCACGACGGCACTCCATCACAAATGTCGTACACTCACGACGGCTGACGACGGCTCGAGAGCATACTCGCTTGGCCTGTGCAAGAGAATCAAGTGAGCGAACCAGCAACAACAGCAACACTGCATCTGGATCACGGTTGGTTGAATTTCGTTGACTCCACCTCCTCTTCGAGTGAAGCTGTTGCTTCGGTTTATCGCCGACTGCTGCTCGCTTCTTGGTAAGCAGCAATGCGTCTGGCACCCATCCACCCACCAATCGACTCTCTCCAAACGACCGAAGCACGAATCGATCGACACAAAACCTCGCGCAGCCGGTGAGCGATGGCTATGAATCGGTTCGTGCTTTGGTCGGTCGTTTGGGTTGCGAAACTCAAACCAGGGAGGAATTTTCCACAATGGAGATGGATGGCTCTCGTTCTCTCATTTTCGGGTGCGCAATCATCGGAGCTGAAATGTATGGCTAATGATCGTGATCTATTTACGCAAACAAACGAGTTAATTGCGCGCTGAAAATTCAATTCGAATTTAGTATGCGTTACAAATCTTGGAAATTGATTTCAACGGGTGGAATAAATATTTACCAAGTGTTTCGATGCTTGATGTTCTGTTTATTGTGAATATAACCATTTGGTTTTGAAAATATGGTCATGATTTTGCTAGAAATTAAATAATATTTTCTGCCTTAGTGATGACCATATTGACGGATAATTGTTTCGGAAGATGATTTTTTTATTGGCTGAAGCAAATTATTAAAAGTTTTGAGTAATCCTCAGTAGAAACGTAAGCTTTTTCAGTTGGTTTTCTGTAAAATTCTCTATCAACGGAATGGAAAAAATCTCATTGTGAGCGAACCTCTAGAGTAGAAGGTATTTGTTCGCCAATCTTTGTAGACAACATACTTAGATACATATGCATTTGAAAACAAAGTCTGGTGTCTAGGTGGTAAAATTATTGCTGTCAAGATTTTTTTAAACCTTACTATTGGCATTATTGAATCGATCATCTTTCAGTTACTATAAGCCCTAAGGGAAGGTCCATAAATTACGTCACGCAGTAGGGGGGGAGGGGGGGTTTGAGAAAACGTGACGATCCATACAAAAAAATTTGAAGGTCCATACAAAAAACGTGACAATGGGGGGGGGGGGGGGGTTATAAAAAGTCATTTTTTACGTGACGTAATTAATGGACGTTCCCTAAGGGTGCTCCCTTAGCTCAGTCGGTAAAGGCCCGTCTAAGAAGCAACACCATGCTGGAGGTGGCTGGGTCTGGTCATGATTGTACTTGCCACACAATCATAATGCAAAACTGGTACCTGGCATCGAAAGCTCTTATTTAATAACTGTGGAAGTGCATTTCGAACACTAAGTTTGAATAATTGTAATAAGTGAATTGTGAAAGCAATAAATTTGAAACGCTAAGAAAAAGAAGAGACTCATAATTCTGCAGCTTGGCCTGTTTCTTGCATAGCGTGTTCTATGGGTTATATTATAAAATAAATTTCTCGTTCTCAACTTCTTTTCCTAGTATGTTGGTGTGATCATTAGTGGTGTGTTCTATGGAATATTATGTGATATTGCACTTTTGAAAAATGATATCTAGCAGACTCTTAGCTGACCAATTAAATTAGATATCAGTTTTATTTTGAAAACATTGTAAATTCAACCTTCAAAAGATTTCTATTTACAGGTGTATATTATCCGCGTAGATAAATACATACAGTGGATTTAACACAAGATTAATTTGCGATCCTTGTGGAACATCAGAGGTGAAATTAACAGCACTAGAAATCTTTCCTATGACATGAACGAGAAGTGTTCACTGCCCTCAATATGATTTGATCCATTTTACAAGAGGCTATGTAAAACTCATTTGCTTAAGGATGAAAAGTAGCAGTGGAATAAAGTCTCTGTTGAAGGCGTTGCTTAACTCAGTATAAAAAAAAATTCTACGAAATTTCTGCTGTTCTCAAGAATCCAAAAATTGCAACAGAATTGTGGATGTTGGTTTTTAAAAAACACATGTTGATTAATTGAAATCCTCTTTAACCCCTGGTTGAACATTTTTGGATTGACAATTTATTCAAATATTTGAGAAATGCAGAACATTACTTCGATTTCAAGAAAAACAAATATTGAAGACCTCTTTCCTGATTTAATTATTGGAATGAATTTATTTTGTTTCTTAGATATCTGAAAAATCTTCGGTTTTAATTGATAAATTAAAGAGCCACAATAGTGGTTTAACGACAGAACTATCAACCTCTTTCAGTAAAAATGGCGATAACTCATCAATACCAGGTCAATGAAAAACATCAAAACATTAAAGTGCCATCAAAACTACTTGTACAGTGATATTTTCAATTGCTATGTCATTGTCGTTCTCAAGCAGATAGGAAAAATAGTTGAAATCAATAATATTATTATTTTTACAGGTAGCTCCATTAACAGAATTATCAAATTCTTCCCATGGAAAATTTTACGATACTTAACTAATTTTGATGAACTTTCATTTGATTGTAAGTTCTTACATAAAGATTTTTAATATCACGTGTAAACCATATTGGTTCTTTGAAGCTTGTCAGAATTCTTTTGTTTTTCTTTGGAGTATATTCGTAATGATGGCCACAAAATATTTCAACGGCTCTGTTTATGTCTTTTTCATCTTTTGTGAGTCTTCTGTTGTTTTAAGGATAATTGACATCGTGGACAAGTTAAAAATTAGTTCCTTGTGTATATTGCCAGAACTAGTATTCAACGGCAGTATGACATATTTCACTCTTGCAATATGGGTCTGCAGCTTCATTGATAATGGAATTTTCAGTGCAATTAGTGAGCATTATATCTAAAAAGCTAATTTTATCACACATATATTCTATAATTGTTATGTGTGTACTCTCCGTACGTGGAATAACCCAAAAAACAGAGGGTTCCTATCCCATGTAAAGGTTGTTCCAGAAAGTATAAGCACGCTGTCAAAATAACAAAAAAATCATGTTTTTTTTAGTTTTAATAATTTTATTTGGCAAATCATATTTTTATTTGTATTTTATATTATATTTAACTCCCGTTTAATCAGTATATTTAATCAAAGCCAAGACTCCTAACATGACCCATACGCTTCTGCACAGTGGTATTTCCCACAATTTTGACTACTTTTGGCCAATCTTTTTTAAATTTTCGGATGTCGTCCGCTGGTTTTTTGAATTTTTGAAGCTTTGCTTTGGTTAAAGTCCAAAAATTCTCGATTGGCCGTGCCTCCGGGCAGTTCGGCGGATTCATGTCTTTCGGCACGAAACATACATTTTGACTTTTGTACCATTCAGAAGTGTCCTTTGCGTAATGACATGACGCCAAATCAGACCAAAACACTACTTGACCTTCGTGCAGCCTGGAAATCGGCAATAATCGCTTCTGGAGACATTCCTTAACGTATTTCTGAGTGTTCATCGTCTCCGTTGCGGACTAGATGTTTTACCACACTCGCATATCGCCTGCCATAACCTTCTTACCGAATTTTTCGGTAAAAATTGCTTTCTCCATTTCGGGGTTTCTTTGTCTTCGCTTACAGATGAGAATTGTGGTCCGGGAAGTGTTTTGTAATCTAGTTTCACATACGTTTCATCGTCCATTATTATACACCCAGAATGTCTACACAATAACAAATCGTAGAGTTTGCGGGCCCGTGGTTTCAAGGACGCGGCATGTTTTGGGTTCCTTTTGGGTTTTTTCTGCTTTCGGTATATTTTTAGCCCAAGTCTTTCTTTGGCACTCAGTATCCCAAATAGCACACTACGGTCATTTTTACTTGTAGTAACTTGATTATGACTTAGCAAGCCATATTTATGCTATCTCAACCAAAGGGCCACAAGTGTGCTACTGGGGATCCCCGTTCATCGTATCACTGCTGCTTATGTGAGCCTTGTCACGCTTACTGCTGCCTTTTAGTCCTATGTTCTTTCTTTTCGACGCGTTCACCACCAGTCCGAGTTTTCTTGCTTCACGTTTCAAGTGGGTGTACAGTTCTGAAACCGTTTCAATTGTTCGGCCAACAATATCCATATCATCCGCAAAGCAAACAAATTGGCTGGATCTCGTGAAAATCGTACCTGTCTCGTTGCATGGCACCTTCTAGTTAGGGTGATATTCAAAAGAAGGCCATCGCCTTGTCGAAGTCCCCGTTGAGATTCAAACGAGCTGGGTTGTTCGCATGAAAGCTTCACGCAGATTTGCATACCGTCCATCGTTGCTCTTATCATTCTTGTGAGCCTCCCGGAGAAACCGTTCTTGTCCATAGCTCTATGCGGTTGATATTGTCGTACGCTGACTTAAGATCAATGAACAGGTTCGGAAGATTTGCCGTACGATAAATTTCTGGTCCGTTGTAGAGCAGCCGTTAACGAATTCGGCTTGATAACTTCCCTAGAACTCATTAGTTATAGCTGATAGACAACGGAAGATGATCGGGGATGGAACTCTGCAGGCGGCATTAAGAATGATGATCACTCGGGCAGTTATCATAATTACACTTGGCACTTTTCTCGTAGATAGGGCATATGACGCCTTTCTTCCACCCCTCCTGTAAATGTTCTGTCTCCCAGATTCGGACTATCAGCCGGTGCAGAAAAATTCTCAACATTTCCTGGTCAATCTTGATGCGTTCTGCTCCGATACCATCCTTACTAGCTGCTTTATTGTTCTTGAGCTTCGGTTGTGTGGGAGCGGGTTCATTACCCTTATCTACCGTACTGATGAAGTCATTGCTTCCGCTGTGTTGGTCGTCACAGTTTTCGTTCCCCGTGCCATTCAGGCATTTCTAGAAGTGCTGCATCCACATTTCAATTACCTTACTTCCGTCCATCAAGATGCTTCCATCCTCATCCATGTCCATTTCGACTTGCGGCATAAAATTTTTGTGGGATGCGATGAGCTTCTGGTAGATTTTACGTGTGAGAACGCCGCAGCTGATGAAACTCCTCACACTCCGTTTCTTCCAAGCTGTTTCTGCTTCCGTTTGTAGCGCTCCACATTCTGCCTGATCCATTGCTTGCTGAAACCTCATGGCAAAGAGTGGGGCTTGAACCTTGCTATTTAGCACTGTATTTGAAGGAAGTGCCAATGTAGAATCCGTAGATAATCCGGAAAGATAAGCACTCGTACTGCGGAAAATGAGTGAGTCAGGCCTTTGCGAGCCAACCGTAAAAAATCTAATAACGGCAAGCCAACAAGGGGAAACGGATCGGAACAATTAACGAAGGACACAGTAGTCTAAGTATATACATACGTAATCTTACTTTCTCTCTTTGTTTACAAAATGAGATACGTTTGTTTGAAAAACTACCCAAGATTTTATAAATTTCTGAATATAATGGAAAAAGGGTAAAACTATTACTTTTCTGCAATGCAAAACTCATTAAAAAAATATTTTGGTGGATTTTGTCACAAATATTACATCCGATTCGAAATAACTAATCTTAATATTTTATGTGAACTTTTTATTTCTGGCCCATAGTCTAAGGGTACAAAAGATGATAAATGAATGTCAAACAAATGTGTGCCCTTGCAGAGTTTGTATGATAATTTTGCTAATATTAGCTTTTGTTGAAGGTATTCGTCATTGAAAAATGTGTTTTTCCTACATAAAGCTAAATAACTCATAGAAACGATATTTTTATTACAGTAAAACTATGCTTTGTTAAAAATGGTTATCAGAAAAATGATTAAACAAAAAAATTAGAACACACCGTTTTTCCTTACCCATTCTCGTTTGATTAAGAAAAGTCTTCATAGACATAATCAAATTTGTTATAGAATTGTTCTTTCTCTGGCACTGTTTATTTTTCAATATATTATCTTTTGATTTTTCTATTTCATCTGATAAGAAAGAAAACTATATTTTTTGAATCTTTAAAAAAGGAATATTCTAGTCATCACTACTCATTAAGAGATAGATATTTAGTTGTAGTCGCGATCTTTCAAATTCATCAGTGCTAGTGCTAGTGCTAGACATTTTTCAAGGCTTTGAAATTGAAGTGAAATACATAATTAATAAGATAGAAAAAAATGCAGGCGCCCGTGGTTTAGTGGCAAGCGTGAATGCTATTTGGCCCCTCAGTGGGTCTGGGTTCAATCCCAGTCGAGATCGCTGTTTTTTCTGCGATCAAAAAATCTGGTCACGTCTTCCTTCGGAAGGGAAGTAAAGCCGTTGATCTCGATCCATGCGTTTTGAAGAGTGTGATATGTGAAGTCCAGGTGGAAAGTTATCGAATAAAAAAAAAGTTAGAAATACAAATCGTTGATTGTACGCTGCACTGAAAATTAATTTTAGTTTATATTACGAAATTTATTTATATACGAATTTATATTACGAATCCATTCGTTGTTCTCTGCAACGAAACTGATTTGTACGTTTTATGAAGCTACCTTCGTAATTAATGGCACCCGCGCAACTGTCAAAAGCACGAAGCTTTTGATGGAACACAAAGAACTTCCGTTCATTGCACAAAAACAATACAAAATGCTATGAATATGTTGCTACAAATTAAAGAGAAACTCTCTCTGCTGAGTGCATGAATGACAGACAGATCTACTTTATCGACTCAAAATTTAATTGCGTTTTTATAAAACTGTTTCTGACTTGGGATTCAAGCAAGTATTTGAGAAAAGAGCTATTATGAATCCGTGGTTGATCTCACTAGGTCATGATGACTCGTGATAAGACACTTGATCAATGAGAATTACAGTCACCGCCGAAATAAAGTGCCCACTTTTCTCATGAACACACCCCAAGCAACACAACTTGTTTCAAAAAAGAAACATTTACTAAATTGCAACATAAATAATGTTCTATTTTTGTGTATTCACCACGTTAAGTTTAACTGAACTGCAACGAGAAAAGCGCAAGAGGTGGAGCTTATTTGCAACCTTCCATTGTTGCAACGATGTTGCAATAAAAGCACATGTTACATATTTTCTTTGAATTCTTTGTTGCGCCAAAGTAACAGATGCCATTAGCTTTGTTGCAAGTAACATCATCATCATGTTGCTAAAAAGAAATTTTCACGTTTCACGCATGTGTTTTTATTAGACTCATCTAAGGGTTTTCTCAATTGATTATCGCTTTTATTTTTTATTTTATGATTTGTTGCAAATGTGATGCAGGAAAATAATTTAATGGACTTAGCGATTATTTGCAACAAATTAACTTTTTAAGAGAAACGATGTTGATTAAATAAAACCCGTAAATTAAATCACTTCCTAATAGTGATTTTTTCAACGCTTTCAGATGCATTGTAAACTATACAATTTTACCTCGAAAAAAAGAAAGCGCTCTACTAATTTATAATTCTGGATTATTGTAATTGATGAAAAAAAAAAATTGGAGGCGTATGTAATTTAACAAAAACTACAAAATCGCATATCATTCCAGTCGTGTATCATTGGTGATCTTAATTTGGTTGAAATTTATAGGTTCTCGGTGGCTATTAATAAGAATAAGCTCATTATTTTGCATTGAATAATTTATCCATTGTATTGCAAATGGCGATTGCATAGAGAAATGGTACAGTACATGATCGAAGTTTGAGGATACTGACAAAATATTTTTTTCATTTTATATTTCATATCGTGCCCAATTGTAGTGTGTGTGTGTGTGTGTGTGTGTGTGTGTGTGTGTGTGTGTGTGTGTGTGTGTGTGTGTATGTGTATGTGTATGTGTATGTGTGTGTGTGTGTGTGTGTTCGCACCAATTTTAGAAAACAGGACACAACTGGAAGCTAGAGCCTTTCCTCATAACGTAAGGTTTCACAATTTTGTCAGATTTTTTTCCGATTTTGTTTGCATAACATTTCTGTTCTTAGGCTAAAATTTTAAACTGTTTCATTTCAAATGACTCATGGATGTTTGTCACACCATTTTTAGAAGTCTGTAAACAAACGGCGTACAGTAATTTCATGATTTAGGCGGTGGGCGGTGCCAGCCACCCCATAATAGAGTAATAGAGACGATAGGAACAAATAATAATCCTCAAACGAAGTGCTACAGTGGATTGTTGTATGTATGTATGTATGTATGGTAGCCACCATCCCCTCTAGCCCTTGGCTTGGATGCAGCTCCACTTAACAGCAAGATCAAATTGGGCCACCGATCTGAATTCGCACTATCGCTGTTTGAAGGGCCAAAAACGGAGGGGTGGACCCGTAAGCAGAGACACTTACACGAAATCCACGGGAAATTAAGAATCTCCTTCCGGGGGCGACCCCGGCGTAGTGGTTAACATCCATACCTCTCACGCCAAAGTCACGAGTTCGAATCTCACCCCCGGACAAGTTACGAAAATACCGAAACAGTATTTGAGTGACTACGACGGGAGATGAACCAGCCCAGGGCTGAAAATCTCGATAATAAAGGGAAAAAAAAAAAAAAAGGAATCTCCTTCCAACGATATGATCCAACAAATCGAATAACACAATTCGCAATACTCATTAAGCTTTCTACAGGATGGCTTGTTAAGAAGGGCGCGTCACTCTCCCTGAAACTGTTGGAGTAGAACTCGCAGCACCACACTTGAATCGGTAGGATAAGAAATGATACTGTTTGTTCCCTCCTAGACTCAGGCAGTCAATCAAACCATCGTCCAGTTTCCGCTTGAATGATACCCTGGTGCTCCCTCCCAACCCAGTATTTATTATATTTATATAAATATAGATGTAATGTAATAATAATATGTTATATATGATTATATAGTAGAGCAAAAATTGTATAAGGATATTTAGTTAAATTATGTAATAGTTGGAGTTCACGAGCCTATGATAACCATGTTAAACTAAATTAATTAACCTGCTGAAATAATAATATTAAGGCAGTAATAATAATATGCAGCTTCGTACCACTTTGTATCACTGATGGGTGACTGTATCTCTGGAATGTGAAGGTCATCTTGTTATTCATTGAGGTATAAATATCAATAAAGCATTCAATTGTATATAAAACCATAATATTATATTATTACGTATTTAATCATGACATATAGATATATAACCTTCTGGAATGAAGAGCATTTATTAATTTTGATTATTATTTGATATAATGTAATAAAATAATTATACCGGCCGGATCACCAAACTGAAGCAATTAAAATTTTATTAATTATTTTATTACTTCTTCCATAATATTATATTTATGATATGCAATTAATAATGATGAACAGCTGTGTTCCTCTGAACCGCTCAAATAGTAGTTGATGATCGTGTACTGAAATGTTAAGGTCATATTACGCCATTTAATGGAAAATATAATGAAGGAATTAAAGGTTGAGTGGTCGAGAGAGTCGTCAACATTTCTATTAATGAAAATATGCTAGAGCTTGTAAAAAACGTGCATCATATAATAACACATACTAGTATCTACACATCTATATATACATCCATTGCTACTTTCGAGAAGACCACTCCGACGGTGCTAGATACAGCTGAAAATTGATCCCCATTCTTACTGCTGCTTCTACCAGAAGATGATCATCCTATAACTGCAAGACCTCCTCTCCCAAACTGTATGGTACCTGAGAGAAATTTACCTTTCTGGCGTAATACATGTAATGAAATATACAGAATTAGGCTATGAATAAACAATGTCCTATAAGATAAAATATATAGTGAGGGTATATTGTAATATGAATTGAAAATTACATGTGTGCCGACTGCTGTTTTGTTGCAATTGTAGACAAACTTGCGCATCCATTATGAACCAGAAAATTTAGGCAATGTATGACCGCCATGAAAAAAAAAAGAATTTTAAATTTTAAATTATTTTGTAATACCTGACGACCTGGAAGACCTGAAAGATATGAGAATGGAAAATTATGATATGATGTACCGGTCGCACCCCCTCACTTCGCTATTGTCGGATTGACAACATTGCCCAGGCTACGCCAACCAGCGTCTCCATGTTTCAGCTGGCAGTCTTTTGTGATCATATGACTCGTGGAGGCGTGAGGTAGGAACTTGTGAGGACCAGAGGTCGGTCGCACTCTCCTGCCAAGTTGTCAACTCACCATTTGAAGCCCAAGTGCTACAGTGGATTGTTGTTTTATTAAAAAAAGTTGTTTGTATTGATACGAAGCTGAATCAGGGCAGCCCTTGGATATAGAGATGGTGCGCGTCATAAAATTTGGAATAAAGCATAGGGACGATTCAACAAAGACGTCCACTGTTTAGGGGGGGGTAAGTGGGTTTGAGGTTTTGTGACACTACGTGTAATAGGTATTGAAAAATGTTGGGCAGAGGGGGGGGGGGGGGAAGGGGGGTTGAAAACTTGGAAAATTGATGGACGTCATTAGATTTCCGGTGTTTTCAACCAAATGTTGTGTCTACTGTTACGATGCAAAGTTCCAGAACACATGAAACCTGCAAAGTATTTAGTTTCTGAGATAAAAGGGATTTAAACATTGTTTTATAAATTTATCTTAAGTTCTTTTAAGAACTTTCCTTATGAAAACTACTAAAAACAAAAAAAAATGATTTTAGGAAGGACATTCTACCAACGTTTTCTAAAACACACAAAGAATCGTAGACATTACTTATTCTTAGACTATTTTTATTTTAACTTTGATTAAAATATTGAGAATATTATATTATAATATTGAGAATATATATTTGTTTAGTTAACGTGCAATTCAGTTTCGGGTGAAATTCAGTTTTCAGGTCTTCGGAAACTACAAAAGCAATTTACTTCATCAAATCTTTATAGATAGCCCAAAGCTCGCACAATTCAATAAAGGGAGGGTTGTGCACAAGGAACGACCGCATGGTTGACGTGGGATAACGTTATGGTAGTTATTGCTTCAATTGTTCAATTTAATTGGATGGTATTCACGATTTTTCACAGGCACAATATATTACAATCATCATTTGTTTCATTTCTATTATTTCTGTGACATGATAGGAACATAGTGGCAAAAAAAGTTTCTTTTCACTAAATAGATTATTAATTTAATAGAAATTAATTTAACAACGGTCTAGGCACGTCCACCACTGATTGCACCAATTTTCCTCCAACACCTTCAGTCATAGCCAACGATCTATTTGTTGACGTAATCGGTTCAATAGGGACGATGTGTTAGTCACAGCTTTCTCTATAGAAACGATAACTTTCTCAACAAAAATTTTAATTGGCTCTCAATCAACTACTAGCACCTACTAGTATAGTGAACCGTTTAATTTTGAAACCTATTTTAATACGTTCAAGCACAATATCTAATGATTAAGTAATTCCCAACCATATTTTAAAATAATCAATGTGCTCTAAGATGGCTTTATTGATCATTTTTACGGATGCTCCCTTTTCCGTAATACCTACCCTAGAAATTCCTTGCCTTCAATAACCTCCACATGTCAAATTTAGCGCCATTTCCTTGATTAGTTCTCGAGTTATGCAAAAATATGTGTTTTATTTGTAAGGAGACCACCCTCCTCCCCTTTCAAAAGATGAGTGGGGCTTTGAACCACCATAGACCCATTTTTTGTTTTCAGAAAAGTTGTGTTTTATTTGTCTGAGAGCCCCCTCATTCCACATGGAGAGGAGTCTCGGACAACCATAAAAACATTTCTTGCCTTCAGAAACCGCTACTTGCCAAATTTGGTTAAATTTGCTTGATTATTTCCCGAGTTATGCAGAAATTTGTGTTTTATTTGTATAGGAGCCCTCCCTTATAGAAGGGGAAGAGGTCTCGAACCGTTATAGAAACATTTTTTGTTTTCATAAGCCACCACATGCCAACTTTGACTCCATTTGCTTGATTATTTCTCGAGTTATGAAGAAATTGATGTTTCATTTGTTTGAGAGCCCTCCCTTCCAGAGAAGAGAGGGCTCTCAAACTTCCAAAAAAATATTTCTTGCCGTCATAAACCTCCATATGCCAAATTTGATTCCATTTGCTTGATTATTTCTCGAGTTATGCAAAAAATGTGTTTTATTTGTATGGGAGCCCCTTCCAGAAGGGGGAAGGGTCTCAAACTACCAGTGAAACATTGCCTGCCTCTATAAACCTCCACATGCCAAATTTGGTTCCGTTTGCTTGATTATTTCTCGAGATATGAATAAATTGGTGTTTTATTTGTATAGGAGCCCTCCCTTTCAGAAGGGGGAGGGGTCTCAAACTACCAACTCTCTTGCTTTCATAAATCTCCAAATGCCAAATTTGATTCCATTTGCTTGATTATTTCTCGAGTTATGCAGAAATTTCTGTTTCATTTATATGGGAGGTTCCCCTCCCAGCAGGGGGAGGGGTCTCGAACCATCTTTGAAACATTACCTCCGCATGCCAAATTTGGTCCTTTTGCTTGATTAGCTCTTGAATTATACAAAAATTTCTGTTTCATTTGTATGAGAGCCCCCCCCCCCCCTTCCAGAGAGAGGAGGGGTCTCGAACCATTTTAGAAACATTTCCTGTCTTCATTTACTGTCACATGCTAGATTTGGTTCTATTTGCTTGATTAGCTCCCGAGTTATGCAGAAATTTCAGTTTCATTTGTATGGGAGCCCACCCTTCCAGAGGGGAGAGGGGTCTTGGACCATCTTAAGAACCTTCATCTGCCCCAAAAACTTCTGCATGCAAATTTTCAAGCCAATCGGTTGGGTAGTTTTCCATTCTATAAGGGTCAGACAGATAGACAGAAGTTCATTTTTATATATAAAGATTTATTTATTTTTTTTACTAATTCACTTTATCACTTTTCAAAAATCAAAAACAAAACGTTACTATTTTTAAAAAACTGAAAAAACTTGAGGAGCTTTCAGTAGAACGCGAATCTAATTTTACAATACCTTTTAGTTCTACTAGTTTGCTTATCTTTTAACAGATATGCCTATTTCGCCTGCGACTTACAGACTTCGTCAGTGTTTTGCACTCGACTGACTTTTTTTTAGTTTATTTATTTATTTAATTATTTATTTATTTATTTGTTAATTTATTTATTTATTTATTTATTTATTTATTTATTTACTTGTTTATTTATTTATTTTATTTATTTATTATGACCATTTGACCTGATATGTGATTTTCACCCTTGTTACCAAGCGGGGGTATAGCGATCGCTCGAAAAACCGACTTTCGGACTGATGCCATTCGACTCAGCTCGACGAGATAGGAAAATGTCTGTGTGTGTATGTGTGTGTGTGTAAGTTCTGAGTGATATGGAGTGAGAGGTCAACTTTGACCTAAACAAAGCAAAAGCTATCATGCAGTACATAAAATGACACAAGAATTCAAAAACCATATCAACAGAGGCCAGAAATAGTATCCAGGCCTATATTGGCCACTTCTGAATACGTTCCAGGTAATCCCGGAGAACATACCGGGGGCCAAAACGGGACTTGAGCGTTTCGCGAAAACAGCTGGACCAATTTGGATACTTCCAACGCCAATCGATAGGGATTCTGGTCCCATTTCATCCTATCGCATACGTTATTGATCAGATAACCGGTTCCGAAGATATGGCTGGAACAAATCTGGGGCTATATGGGCCATTGGATCAACTCTTACAATAAAGGAACCAAACGTATCGTGCAGCACATCAAATAACATCGACGTTATTTGATGTGCCGCACGATAAGTTTGGTTCCTTCTGATAACAGAATTCGATAATAAGAGCAAAGCATGGTGGTTATATAGAGTGTCTAGAAACACATTGGTCACTTCCGGATATGGTCAGGATAAGAACGGTCAGATCGCACCATAGGTGGAAAAAACCAGGTTTTCAAGTTAAATATTACCAAAAGAGATCTAATTATCTTCTCATCATTTCTCCTGAAGATGTCGGGAAGCTATCTTCAAAACATGTAACACTGTACGCATTCGTAAAAATCAAATACAAACAATTCTGATACATCTTGAGCATATAATTCCCCACCCAGACCACGCACAACATATCAATATTATTTTTCATTTGTCTCCCCACCTGCGCGCATTTCGGATGAGCGGCACAACTACATACAAACAAACACATTTTTCGTGCACCCAAAGCAAAAAAGTCTGTGGTGATAATTTTTCCCCGAACATATTAATTCTGCGATGTTTGCGAAAAGTGCCTAAAAGGCATTTTTTGACTTTCTTGATGCTTGTTTTCGTTATAATATGTGATTTAATTCTAATTTTAGTCAAATTCGGTTCAAACTTAATTTAAATTTAATTCAAACTCAATTTAAATTCGATAAAAAAAATAATTTTATTCAAATCGAAATAAAACTTCCCACATGAAAATCATATATCCTCATAAATTTGGTCGGTAATGTATGTTTTATTGTTGATTGAAAAAATGTAAAAATGTTCATTGCATATACGTTGCAATTATGTAACAATTTTGAATGCTTTTCAGAGCATTTCACTTGGTGCAGATTTTCAATTGCAAATCTGTTGCAAATGGCGACATTTCAACTTGTAACATCAATGCATCAATTTATCAACATATTTGAAACTTTATGTTCATCATGTTCCTAATATGCAAATTTCAAGTTATAAATGCATGCTCCATGTATGGTTCACTGGTATCTATACAATTGGATAACAAAAAACATAATTGAAACGTTAAAAATACTTGACAGGTTTTGAGTTAAAGAGTACTGCAAACATATTTCTTTCAGTTCATTTATGTTTACTAAAATAGGCCAAAATGAAGCAGTTGAGCTTTTGTAAGCTGGAAGTCCATCAATGTTGACGTTGAGAGAAATTGTTGTGATGTTTTTAATGTTCGATACAGCTTCAGATAAAATCCGTTTCAGGCCATAATGCCAGTATGCGCCTCCTAAACGTTCATCATGTGAAACCGTTGTAGCTCGCGGTGTTTTCACTAAAGTTCTTGCATCTTTAGGTAACGTATTATCAGTGAAGTGGCATTTCAAAATGGTTAAAAGTGAGTTGATAGCTGTATGTTTGATTTGGAAATTGATAGCTCAGGCCCTCAATTCATTGCTCAAATCCGAAGGGTCTGTAACTTTGGTTTTTATGGATTCATCATCATCGTCGCTCTCTTCATCATGATGGCAATTATTGTCACTGTTCTCTTTTGAGTCGTTGGCATCGTCTTCATTATTGTTGTAACTTTCTCCGTTATTGTGATCATTGGATTGAATTGCTGGTTCCGTTGAAAAATCTACTTCTGGCTCGTTCTCATCCGTAATTTCACTTATTTTGCTGCATGATGATGCATTGGCTAGCAACATGCACTTTTTTGCTTTCGAAAACTTCCATTTCTCTTTATTTTCTTCCACAACTTCCTTTCTGCTTCCCCTATTTCACTGTTTTCCATTTTTTTGTGAGAAAAAACTAATTTTTAAGCTCTTCAACAGATCCGTTGCACCCTTGTCTTGGTTATAATTTACAACTTATTGTCATTTGTTATTAAACTGGAGCATAAAGTTGCATAACTGAACTTTATTTTAAAAAAATCATATATTGCAACATAATTGCGACATACTGATGAGTTTCATAAGCTGTTGCTAGATGGTTACAAAATAAAATAATATCATTGCTGCAACTTCATGTTTCTCTTAGTTTCAAGAAGGGTTTTGAAAACTTCAAGGTTATGAGTGCATTATTGGAACAGAAATGCAACTTTTCAAGCCAGTTGCAGTTCTGTTCCAAAATACAACATGGAATTATCATACTTATTTGGAATATAACAGCAACTTCAGATTTTTTCCAAGATTTTTTCTCATTTGAGGCAACTGTTTGGCAACTGTAATGAAGTTTCATGTTTTATTTGTAACAAAATACTAACTCTGATGCAACAACGAATGTTATTTGTGCTTGTTTAGAGCCTAATTTGCAACTTATATATATAAATATATTTTGAGTACATGTTTCATGTGTTGGGGCTTCATCTCTGAAGTCATTGAAAAACTCATTATATCGTATTCATATATTTTTCAAGCAGGATAATATTATTATTTTAAAGTTGCATGTGTATTTTTGCAATGGATAGTACACATTTTTGCAAAATTATTTTTTGAACCATACGTGGTGTAAATTTGGTGTGTCATAATAAAGTCTCACTTCGTGCTCAGGATACAATAGCATATCAACAAGTGCGAATCGCTCTCACCAAATTAGTTGTTTGGTCATAAAATACCGTTCTAAACCACCACCATCGGTGGCTACGTTGAAGATCAACTTGGTGCACACTTTGGAAAAGTGAAGTTTTAGTGAAACTCATCGAGAAAGTGGCAAATTAAACAGTGATAGTGAAAGTGTAAATACAACGCGGAGCTATCTCAGCTCATGTATTTACTCACACACACGTCGTCGCGATATTGTGAATAGAACACTCTGCTCGACCGATAGGTTGTGCTTGTGTTATTGTGTTATTGCATCCAGTATATTTCCGAAAACTTGCGATCTAAACAGTGAGTTATAACTCCGGACTAATGTCCGGTAGCTCCTCTGGCCCCCCAGGGGGGTCAGCAGGACAACAGGTTAGAAGAAATAAACCTGATTGGATGCTTGGTCCAAATGATTTGGGCCAAGTACAGGGTTTAATTCTTCGCCGCAAAACGGAAAAAATGGAAAATAATAATCAAAGAAACCAGATTGACCCTCTGCCCGACTCGTTTATAGTTGGAATCTCGATTGAGTCGGAAATTGGCCAAAAAGAAGCTAGAGCGCTGAACGCGTCCCGCGAAGGTCGTGGGTCTCGTTATCTTTTTCGTACCAGCTCTACTGACGTTATTGAGAAGCTTACCAAAATGACTGAACTGACAGACGGCACAAAAATTGAGATTGTACCACATCCGACGCTCAATACGGTACAAGGAATTGTGTACGATCCGGATTCCATAAATAAGGATGAAAAATTGATCCTTGAGTATTTGGATTCTCAAGGTGTACATACTGTGCGAAGGATCAAGAAACGAGTAAATGGCGTTCTGAAAAACACGCCTTTGCTTGTCCTGTCTTTTCATGGCACAATTCTCCCGGACTTCGTCTATTTTGGTGTATTGCGAATCCAAGTGCGTGTGTATTACCCTTCCCCGATGTTGTGTTTCAATTGTGGTTCTTATGGACACTCGTCAAAATTGTGTCAACAAACCGGTATCTGCCTACGATGTTCAACAACACATGACATACCTGAAGGAGAGCAATGCATCAATTCACCAAATTGTATCCACTGCAAAGCAGCCCATCAAGTCACGTCACGTGACTGCCCGAAGTTTAAAGAGGAAGAAAAAATTATCAAACTTAAAATCGATCACGGAATATCATTTGCCGAAGCAAGGCGCTTGTGTGCCGCAGAAACCAAAAAGCAGACCTTCACTGGAATTGTTCAACAGCAAATTCAACAAGAGTTGGCCGCTAAAGACCAAATAATAGCCACTTTGCAGAAACAAGTTGACACGTTGACTAGGGAAATTGTCGCTATGAAGAGCATGCTAGAAGCAAGCACACTACGTCAGTCATTAGCACCACGAGACCTACGACCACCAGCCTCTAATCAACAACTACTATCGCAAGTGGCCTCATTCGAACCGCTGCAAACCGAACGAATATCTCGAAAGGATCAACCTTTTATCTCTCCGCCAGGCAGCCGGCGAGAGAATCGCAAAAGCACCAAACCTAATTATGAAGTCCAGACGCGGAGCAAAAGCGGAAAAAGGCACATGGAGATATCACCCACTGAAGCCACCAACAACCGGGGTAAACGGATTTCTGCGAAACACGGTCCAAACAATACACCCACGGACATCGAAATGATCAATGTACCAGGAACCTAATAAAAATATATTTACGACCTTTTATGATGAATACCCCGCTATGGACAAGGACACAAAAACGGAAAAACGAATTCTAACACACTGTAATAACGACGATGACACCAGCAATTATATGAACCAAAAACAACGGCTGAAAACAACAGCTGTTACCACACTACAATTTCCTTCGTTGACGTCTGATGAATACGACAGAAAGCATAAGCTCAACATCCAACCATCGACTAGCAGAACCCCCTGTTCTGTACATTTCGAATCGCCAAGTGCGAGGCCTACCACTTCGACCCTGACCAGAGATGTCCCGGAGCAATTCGAAGAGCCTCTGGCGGCTGTCGGCGTAGTTTGCCCACACTCCCGGGCAAGTATTTCTTCAAATTTTGTATCCAAAAAACAATCCAACGCCGTTTTTTTCCCCACCAATCAAGGCTCCAATGCAACCTCCAACCCGAAAGAGAATGGCAGCGTATGGCCCTCCAGCATACTTCAACGAGAGAAAGAAAAGCGGGTAATAACCCTCCCTCATCCAATCCTGAAAGAGGATTCCCAGAGGGTATTGAAAGGGGCCAGACACGAACGCCTTGCATGCCACTCATCCTCCCGGAATCCAGTCGAGACGGGTCCCATCCACAGAACAACTCGCCAGCTCAGCACCGTTTCACCAACCAACAGAGCAAGATTCCCAACACATATCGGTTCGATATAAGCGCGAGGCCTACCACGTCGACCCTGACCAGAGATGTCCCGGAGCAATCCGAAGAGCCTCTGGCGGCTGTTAGCGTGGTCTGCCCACCCCCCCGGGCAAGTATTTCTTTAAATTATGTATCCAAAAAACAGTCCAACGTCGTTTCTTTTCCCACCAACCCAGGCTTCAATGCAACCTCTAACCCGAAAGAGAATTGCAGTTTCACGCCCACCAATATAATTCGACGAAGGAAAGAAGAGCATGCAGTAAGTTTCCCCCTTACAATTCTGTAAGAGGATGCCCTTAGGGCATTGAACGGAGCCGTACACGAGCACCTTGCATTCCGTCCATCCTCCTGGAATCTAGTCGAGCTGGATCTCAACAAAGATACCACAACCCACCACAGCACATCAACATGCCCTGATTCGCCATCCACCTGGGATCCAGCAGAGTCGGAACCCACTCAGAACGATCACCGTCCGCGTTCATCGTCACAAACCTCAACTGATTCCGAATCCTTTATTACCGAAACGCACAAGATCGTTCCGTCATTTGCCATTCAATGGAACATATGCGGGCTTCGCTCTCACTTAAGTGAGCTACAGATTCTGACATCAAAATACCAACCTGTAATAGTATGCTTACAGGAAACAAATGCTGACTACCGCAGACTAGGGTCAAGTATTTTAGGAAGAGATTATCAACTCCTACTGAGTCAATGTTCTACACATGGAAGGCAAGGTACTGGAATGGCTATAAGAAATGGCACCCCTTTCCAGAGATATCGTTTCAAACCAATATCCAAGCCGTCGCCGTTCAGCTACATGCGCCAATAGCAATAACGGTTGTTTCGATATACCTCCCACCTTCTGAGAAAAACGCTGCCAAGCTGCTCGGAGAACTTTTGGAAGAGCTCCCAAAACCCCTTCTTGTTTTGGGCGACCTGAATGCCCATCACTCCGCATGGGGCAGCAGAAGTGCTCAGTCATCATCTGGAGCAAAAAAGAGGGGTGAAGCCATTTTAGAGCTAGTGGTTCAACACGACATGGTAGTCTTGAACAATGGCTGTCACACGCGCATCGACCATGCAACAGGAACCTCCCAGGCCCTAGATGTCTCTCTTGGCAGTACGTCACATGCAGCCAAATTTACCTGGAAAGCACTACTCAACTTTTCTGGTAGTGATCATCTACCCATCCTGATTGATACTCTCCATAATCAAAACAAACCGAAATGTCGGTCTAGATGGATCTTCGAAAAAGCTAATTAGCCGGGGGCGACCCCGGCGTATTGGTTAACATCCATACCTCTCACGCCTAAGTCACGAGTTCGAATCTCACCCCCGGAGAAGTTACGAAAATGCCCAAAAGTGGAGTTTGACTGACTACAACAGGAGATGAACCAGCCCGAGGCTGAAAATCTCGATAATCAAGACAAAAAAAAAAAAAAAACTCTACGAACACCTAACAAGCAGATCTTTACGCTCTAAGTCTATAGTATCGGTAGAAGAATTCACGAACATGGTCATAACTGCGGCTGAAGCAAGCATCCCCAAGACGTCAGGAAATATAGGACCTAAATCTGTTGTGTGGTGGAATCAGGAAGTAGAGGAAGCAATAAAGACCAGGCGAAAACGACTTCGAGCTCTCCGTCGCTTAAGAGACGATAACCAAGAAAAAATCTTTGCTCTAAAATTATTTCAGGAAGCTCGATCACACTGCCGAAAAACCATTCGTGACGCCAAACAGAACAGCTGGGATGCTTTTGTCGAAAGTATAAACTCAGATTCTCCAGCATCCCTAGTTTGGAATAACATCAACAGGCTTCAGGGAAAAAGACAACGCAATTCAATAACACTAAACCTCCCAACAGGGCACACCAACAATGGACAAGAAGTAGCAGATGCTCTTGCCGATGAGTACCAACATAAATCGTCTGACGCACACTATCCTGAAAAATTCTGGAAGAAACACAAAACTGATAAACGCACTAAGTCTGAAACACAACGTCCTAATTTACACAAACGATACAACGTGGATCTCACTATTGAAGAACTGATGTGGGCACTTGATCGGCGCGGGGGATCATCTACAGGCGATGACAACGTGAGCTATCAACTACTTCAACGATTACCTTTTTCCGGAAAAGTTGCACTGCTAGAGTTGTTTGGGACAGAATTTGGGACAGTGGTTACTTCCCAACGCAGTGGAAAATTGGTACCGTGATCCCAATTCCAAAACCCGATGCAGACCGCAGTAAGCCCGAAGGATACAGGCCGATAACACTATTGAGTTGCTTTGGAAAACTATTCGAAAGAATCATTAATCGGCAGCTTCTGACAGAGCTAGAGTCCACTGGTAAATTGGACTCACGACAACACGCTTTCCGTGCCGGTAAAGGTGTAGACTCTCACTTTGCCAAACTGAAATCTTTAATCAGCCTCCAAAAAGACGAACATGTTGAAATCATATCTCTTGACATTTCAAAAGCATATGATACAACATACAGACCTGAAATACTACGCACTTTGACAAATTGGCGGATATCAGGGAGAATGATGAACGTCTAGCTTTCTCTGCGATAGATGCTTTCAAGTAGCTGCCAATGGTTTCCTCTCAAGCCTGAGAAGAGCAGATAACGGAGTTCCTCAAGGTTCAACTCTATCTGTGACGTTGTTCCTGGTAGCTATGCAACCAATTCTCGAAGCAAATCCCAGCTGAAACTGAGATTCTACTATATGCAGATGATGTCATCCTTATAGTGAAGGGTAAAAACCATGTCGAGATACGCAAGAAGCTTAGAAAAGCGGTCTCAGCTGCTGTAAGGTGGACTTCTAGTGTAGGTTTCACTATTGCTCCAACGAAATCTAAGCTACTACATGCATGCCACTTAAAGCACCGTAAACGTGGTAGAGCTATCAAGATTGATAATATCCCAATCCCACAAACAAGATGCATAAAAATTCTCGGGGTTCTGCTGGACTCCAAATTCACCTTTCTGAAACACCTTGAGTATGTTAAACAAAGCTGCCGCAAGCGAATGAACATTCTACGTATACTCGGATATCGCCTTAAAAGAAGTAGCCGATCGAGTTTATTGAAAATAGGAACAGCCCTTATTATCTCCAAACTCTATTTCGGATTAGGACTCACAAGCATTAACTTCGATGCTATGCAACAAACTTTTGAGCCAATATACAATGACGTCGCTCGTCAGGCATCTGGTGCCTTCCAAACCAGCCCAACTATTTCTATTATAGCTGAGGCCGGTTGGCTCCATTTTCGCCTAGCACTGGTTCAACACTTAGGCATGTTAGCTGTCCGACTCATTGAGAAAATCGAAGAAGCAAACGACTACCCTGTGGTTCATAGAGCAAAGAAACTTCTTCTGGAAACAACTGGATGGTCCTGTCCGAACGTAAGCAGAATTTTCAGATCGACTGATAAAGAATGGTACTCGCCAACACCAATAATAGATAACGACCTAAGGAGCAACATAAAAGCAGGAACGAACCAGAGCATCGTACTACCAAGATTTAAGGAACTTATAACCAGCCGATATCGTACGTACGAACAAATATACACAGACGGGTCAAAGGACAACGACCGAATTGGCGCTGCAGTGGTCATGAATGACAGTAGCTACAGTTTTCGGTTACCGGATTATTGTAGCGTATTTTCCGCCGAAGCTTTTGCTATAATGATGGCCGTATCAAAACTGCACGGTCAAGACAAAGTCATTATAATGACCGACTCCGCCAGTTGTCTTGATGCTCTACGTGGAGGCCGGTCTAAGCACCCCTGGATACAAACTATCGAAAAGAAAATAGAAGGACATAATGTAATATTCACCTGGATTCCCGGCCACTCTGGTATTGCCGAGAACGAGAAAGCTGATGAGCTAGCCAAACAAGGACGAAACCAACCGCTTCAGGATATCTCTATACCTGCTCAAGACGCTGTACGAGCGATGAAAACAAGAATTTGGACAAAATGGGAATCATAATGGCATCAGACCCGGTGCCACCTACGTTCAATAAAATCAACGCCTGAAAAACGCCCGGATCGGAAATGTCCCTCTGAACAACGTGTTTTAACCCGCATCAGAATAGGACATACGAGGCTCACCCACGCGCACCTCTTGAACCACAACGATCCTCCTACATGCAACTTCTGTGGAGTGCAAATCACAGTGCAACACATACTGGTGGAATGCAGAGGATTCGAACAGAACAGGAAAACCTGTGGTATTAACGGAACACTGGCTGAAATTCTTGCACATAATTCTGAAAATGAAAAAGCAGTGATCAAATTTCTTAAAGATTGTGGACTGTTTAACGAAATTTAACAAATAATGTCAATAAGTATTAAACTAATATAATAGAATAGTTTTGTAATAATTTCTATCAAATAGACACGAATGCCAGTAGTAAAGTGGTAAAGTGTCTATAATAAAGTATAATAATAATAATAATAATAATAAAGTGCCCAATTGAAAATATATTATGTGTATGTTATTTTTACATCCAAACGCCCCTCGTATTACATATTTTTGACGTTTCCAAGTGTTTGTTGATCTTCTTACGGATTTCAGTTGTCGGTTGGAAAGATTCAGTGCGTGTTATCTTAATAATAATGGATAATACGGTGGCAAGCAAAACTATTCCCTTGCAGATCCGAAAATGTGTTATTCGTGACATCGGGAAAGGTGAATCGCATCGCAAGATTGGTGAAAAGTATGGATACAGCAAAGCAGTGGTTACCAAACTTTTCGCAAAGTACAAAACCTTTGGTTCAGTAGCTGATCGCCCAGGAAGGAGAAGGAAACGTAGAACAAATTCCCGAACAGATGCGAGAATCATTCGAGAAATTAAGAAAAATCCGAAGGTTACAGGGAGACCAAGGAAGTTATTCAACAACTGATCTCGGACAGTACTCTACGCAGAAGGATCGCTGAACACGGTATGAAGAGCAGATGTTGTAAGAAGTTGCCTTTTATTAGCAAAGTCAACAAAGCGAAACGACTCAAATTTGCTCGGGAACATGCTGATAAACCTTTAGAATATTGGAAGACTGTTTTCCGGACTGATGAGTCCAAATTCGAGTTGTTCAACAGCAAAAACGAGCTCGTGTATGGCGTAGACCTGGAGAGGTGTTTCGTGATCGACATATCCAGGGCACAGTTAAGCATGGTGTAGGGAACGTGTTGGTGTGGGGGTGTTTTTCTTGCGCGGTGTTGGTGCTTTGGTAAAAATCGATGGTATTATGATAGCAGATTCCTACATCGACATATTGCGTGAAAATTTGGAGGTTTCGTTGGTTAAAACTGGGCTGGAAAACAAATTTGTGTTCCAGCAAGATGATGACCCAAAACATACCGCGAAGAAGTCACAGGCATTCTTCCGTTCCTGCCATATTAAACCTATGGAATGGCCTCCACTGAGTCCAGATCTGAACCCAATAGAGAATCTGTGGGCCATCTTGGATTCACGAATTGATAAGACAGGAGTTACCAACAAACATAACTATTTTCAAGCTCTCGAGAACGCCTGGGATGATCTTGACCCACAACACCTGAAAAATCTGGTGGAGAGTATGCCGAAACGTTTGCAAAAACTGTTGAAGGCCAGGGGAGGACACATCAACTACTGATCACCGAACAGACTGGATCTACAACTTGTTTTTTTTTAAAGAAAATAAGAAGTGGACACTTTATTTTAACATGCATAATTTCTACTATAGTTTGATCTTTTTTGAATAAAAAAATGAATTAGCAAGACAAGTGGTTTTTTTATGTACCAGACAAAAAAAAACATAATAAATATGGCATCAAAATAACAAAACTTAGAATCTTTCACTTATTTTACAGTTTTATGCACAAAAAGGAGAAACTAGGGTAGGTGGGCACTTTTTCGGCGGTGACTGTAAATTATAATTCTCAGCGGTGCTTTAATTTTGTTGTTGGGATAAATAAATTATTTCCGCCCATGCCAGCAGCAACACCAACCGACAAGCAGCGATTGGCTGGTCTTCACGAAATCTATTTCGTGCATTTTAGAAAAATAAGATATGATAACATTTCACCAGATAAAAAGCAATATGAATGTTTCATACAATACACGAGACATTTGTTCAATGAATAAAATCCATGTTTACGAAACGAGTGAAACTTTATATAGGACAATAAATTCTCAGTGTATTGTTACATGTATAGATTGTCAATATATGTGCGTCACGCATCCCACATATAAACACAAATATTTTGTTTGGGTCCGAAATGCATTCCATTTAGCCCCATAAAACATCTTTAGATGTATTGTTCTATTGTTGAAGATTTAAAGTAAACTTAAGCTCAAAACAAGGTTCTAAAACATTTGAGAATCAGTATTAGTACCAGATTTAGCAAACAGATATACTGTATGACAAATCGTTTGTGTTAAAGAATGTATTGATTGAAAAGTCATCGGTGTTTTCCTTTAGGTTTCCGAGTTACCTCTAACTACCCTACACGGGATAAGTTTATTATAAAACCTCACCTTGTTCAGATCAGATCGTCATTACATACAAGCCCAGGCGTCGCAGGCCAGCAATAAAATTCATAGCGTCACTCATCACAACAGAAGCATCATTCTTTCTATGTACACCAATATTGCGGACGAAATCATACAAAATGCAGTGAATTTATCACAAATATAATGCGACATCCAACCACTCTTGTCGAAACTGATAATTAACACTAAACATAATTTTCAAATCAATTCTTACTGCCAATCCTTCAAATTTTGCCATATCATTGCATATTGAAATTCCCCAGTAAATCCACTGCACAGTGCTCTACATTTCTAAACAAAACTAAAAGATACTGTTACTCAAATAGCCTTACAACATAGCAGCATGTTTTTGTTTGGTTCACCTTCACCCAAAACAGAAACACTTCTGGGCTCTCTCACTGCGCGAACCTCTAGAGGTAGAAGCTAGACAAACATAATTAGAGACTACCATGCGGAAAGAATAACAAACGCAACGATTGTTTTCACCCGAAGAGGGCCAGCAAGCAACGTGCCTCAGAGGTCTCCCGGCTAAGCCACTTGAAAGTCAATCATTTGCTCTTATTTCGTTCGTTTGTCCGTTGTTGCTTGCGAGGATTTGGGTTCGTCGTTACCATACTGTTATAATTATATCATATCTAATCAGATCATCTCCCACAGCTGAGTGGAAGAAAATGGAAATAACTACACCAACATCGGAAGAAAAACAAAAGGCGCTACCCAACGAATTCGAGCGGAGGTGATGGTCAAAAAGTCAAAATTCGCACATTTTCCTGGTAATTATGACGAGGCAGCAATTAGTTTTCTTTTTTCGGTACTGATTCTACCATTAGTTGTTGTTTTTCACTCCTCTCCTTCGTGGTTGCGATTGCTTTGAACGTTTTAATCCATTCAGGCGCCAGCTCTCCAGCCCACTAGGTAGGTACTGCCTTTCGCTTATCGACGTGTAAAATCGGATGCTCTTTTTGGCACCAATTTCCTGGAAAGCGATCTCAAGTCCATCTTCGGGCAGTAGATGAGCTGCGTTTGCGCCTCGTGGTGGGGTAAAGGGGTCGATAAATACCATTCCACTCAACCAATCATCGCCGGGTGGATTTAATGATTCGACAATTATTGAATTAGAGATATGGAAAAAGCGTGTACGAGAGCAGTCTGGATGGGATTTGGAATCGGAGCCCAAAAATGGGAAGCACACGCTCTAGAGATATTGGCTCTTGACTCGGGCTGCTGTGGGAGCACTGCTTGTTTGGCTACGCTGAGCAGTGCCTTGAGTTGTTTTCCGAAGCTGCTGCTGCTTGATGGCCGGCCACTGATGTTGGAGAGTTTGTTATTGTTGATTCGACTTGATGCTCGAGCTCTTCAGTGAGCGGTATCAAGTAGCGAGCGAGATAAAATCCCTTTAGCGTTGCTTGATACAAAGACACACACGCGTACTCGAGAACTAGGGATCGTGGTGCGGGGATTAAGATAGAGATGCTTTCAAAAACACGCACATGAGATGGGCTGGGTCGTGTGAGGTTTTGTGCTTTCTACTGTGGTAGTTGGTTAAGAAGAGGGAGGGTGATTTGGAAGCGGGTGTTTACGGAATAGTGAGCCTGATTTTAAAATAATTTGTCCAAATTATGTTATCTGGTATGGACAGTTTAATGAAGCACAAAATGTAGTCAGCAGCGCTCTATCGACAAGCAGTTCACTATGAAATTCCAGAATGTCAGATACGCTTGTTTTGAAGATGCTTCACTTGCTCATATGAGTGTATTAGTGCCTTATTCCCATAGCTTACCACTGATGTTGCTTGCTTTGTTTTTGTCTCACACAGTTGCGTCAACTGAGTTAGAATTTGAATGCTAAGAATTTGAATGAATTTGTTATTCGTCATCGTTCTGCATTGTTCTGTCATAACCAGTGGTGGTAAACGTACTATGTTTTGATATTTACATTTTGATATTTGACACTTTTCACTGCGACCAAATTGAACACACACAAAAGTGAACCGTCGTGGGAGAAATCTTATATGACATTTCTGTACCGTCCAGGCGACGAAACATTTTTGTTGCCTCCAGCCGATGGTTTAAAAAATTTCGCGACATTAATTATTAACCGTCACAAACCCAGAGCTGAAAAATCTCACGGCCATCATTTGACAATGAAAAAATAGGCAATCTCACTGTCACGAGAAGAAATGAACTACCATGAGATTTCTTGTTATTCTCACACCATCATGGAGTCATGAGATTTTGTCTCATGCGATTTTGTTTTACAAATTTTTAAATATTTTACCTAAAATAAGCCAAGCAATAATATGTTATCGACAGAGTGGACGTTTTATTTCAAGTTTTGTTATGAAACATACAATTATATAAATAAATGTGTTTGTAATAGCGATGAAAATCTCCATCATCGTTTTCTCGCCAGATGAGATTTTCAAACGTGTTTCGGTAAAAATCGTAGGTCATTTTTCATTGAAAATTACACTTGCCAGCCCTATACAAACCATTTCTAAACTGTTTGAAACTGTCGCCAGAAGTAGGGAGAAATTTTTCTTTTCCTGTTTTCTATCCCCACGTTCACTCAAACTGTACACACAAACTGTTGGAGGTGTGCGGGCCTCAAATTTCGCAGCGGGTGAATGTTTTGCAAAAAAATTTACATTTACCACCTCTGATCATACCCGTTCTCGAGAAGCCAGGCTACATTGTGGTTGTGGTTTTCGAGCGTCGAAAGAGAGGCCAACGTTTCCAACACTCCAGTTCCTCCTATCACAGGAGATAATATTTTCTAGTTAACTCTCGTGTGAGCTTTATACGATATTTCTTTGTAGATTAGAGATAACTGCTGCGATAGAGTAATTTTTAATTTTGATTTTAATTCCATACTAACACACCTAGGATAGCTAGCACTATATTGTAACCGTTTGTTACAGAATTGATGTGATTTTTAATTTGTGCTTATTATTTTAAATGTACTGTTACGTCTTTATATATTTGTTTGGTGTTGGTTAGTATGGTTAAGTAAATATGTTCAGTAGCGTAATTTGTTAGTAGGGATTCGAGAAAAAAAATTCAAATTGTATAACAGTAAAGTCGGGAGAGGTTCCATGTCAGTGGGTAACTATTGGAAGATGATTCAGGCGGAAAACGGAAAATGGAGTATGCAGAAATAGTAGGACGACATAGCAAAGCGAAGGGTCAGAGGAGCCACGAATGTTCAACCATGGCTCAGAATTGTCTAGGCGTTCGCGTGTGAAAGGTGTCTTAGGTAAAGTAGTGAGTGGTCGCTAATACAGCTTCGAGTGAGAGCAGTTAAAAGTTCAATTCAGGACCTTTTGTGTTACCGTTTTGGTAGACACCGCTATCTGCTCCGTTGACGAGGTCAACCGACGCGCACGCGATACGGCTTAGTGACCCCAGTGGTAGCTAAGTCTAAAAGCAAAGGAAATTCGCTTCCTCTGGCCGACAATTGTCATTAAGCGACTTGTCTCGGGAGTCCTCCCTAACCGCTAAGGAGACTTCCCTTCTCGGCAGAGTCACTCCGGCCTTGCCTGGGCTCTGCCGATTTCAGTCTATGAGGGACGACGCCTGGGAGGAAACAGTGAAATCACGCGCCAACGAAGTCACTTTCTCACACCACCTATCAGCCATCTTTGACCCCAATTGCCAACCGAATCCGGATAGTTCGTGGATCGAAAAGTCCACCGTGCAGCAGCGAGCGCTCGCCCAATGTTGTGGAAGCAGTCCCAGATCATCACTTTCACCATCAACTCCAGTCATGACCGGTACGTTTGAAGAACAATAAAACCACCCACTTTACACCACACCCACAATAGTAGCCATTTTCCACCAAACCAACCCACCCAATAGTTCTTTCAATAAAGCCTCCATGTTTGTATCTCAGTACTCATTTCTCAAAAAATATAATCAGGTACCCGCACAATTTGTTCGCGAAGCCCCTCCAGATTACCCAGTAGTAAGCCGATCTTGAGACACAGCTCGAGAGGTCTCTTGTTACTGAGCATTTACCGGGATTACAGACAGTAAAGTTAATGTTCCCTCATCCTTTATCTAAGCCATCGTTCATACAAAAAATGTTTTTAGTATGGTCCCTCTACGCTACAGAAAGTTGTATAAGTAAACTGAACTACTAACACAGTACCCGCACAATTTGTTCGCGAAGCCCCTCCAGATTACCCAGTAGTAAGCCGATCTTGAGACACAGCTCGAGAGGTCTCTTGTTACTGAGCATTTACCGGGATTACAGACAGTAAAGTTAATGTTCCCTCATCCTTTATCTAAGCCATCGTTCATACAAAAAATGTTTTTAGTATGGTCCCTCTACGCTACAGAAAGTATATGTATAAGTATATGTATAAGTAAACTGAACTACTAACACTTTGAATTTTGAATAAAATATCTATTGAATATTCATGTTCATGATACATTTTTGCGATTAGCTCTAGTGTATTGTTGTTTTCTAGAGTACCAAGAGAAAAACGATGTGTTAAAAGTATTTCCCAGAGGTAAGTTTTCAGAATTCGTTCTTCGTGTTTTGCTAGTGTCTGTGATCGTAGATAACAAGATTCAAACTGGCCAATATCTCGAAGAAACATTATTGCCTTCAATGCCCCATATTGGTAAGGAAACCTTACTGTTCAGTAGTGGACAGTAATTTAAACGGGGAATTTCTCTTTTTTTATAAAGGTTTCCTGGCGGGACTCTGAATAAAGGGCGAACACGAAATTATTGCGACACCGAAAATGTCATGCCAATTTTCTTATAATGTTTAGAATCAAACCAAAATTTTAGGGTATCAAAGTCTTTACAGTGTCATCCGGTACCAGTTTCTCAGTTTTTTTTTCTCCATTTTCTTAACATGTCCTTCTCGTCTTTGACTGTTTTCTTGCTCTTCCGAAGTTCCCGCTTCATCATTGCCCAGCATCCGACGCGCTATACAGTACACTTCTTCAGACACTATATATAACTTAAAGACCAATCTTGAAATCTATCGTCACTAGCGACTTATTTTGGACGTTAACTGAAATGATAACAGTAATTTATTTAGCAAAACATACTGAAAACAAACAAAAATATTATAATTTTAATTTCCATATTTTGGTACATTGCATACTCATAAGTTAAGGGTTTTTGTTTCAACCAAGTGGTTTTCAACAGCGTATATTACTTGTCAATTCCCCCAAAGTTACTCTGATTACTCAGTGATTGCAAAGGTTATTGTGATTTGGCATGGCTTTGGTGCAAAATAAAATTTTTGGGACCAGTTGTGGTCGAAATCGTATGTAAGGGAAGTAATCAAGAATAACGCATGCGATCATAAGTAATCATGAAGTAATCATCAAGTAATCATAAGTAACTAAGAGCTATCATTAGTAACCACAATAAACTTTGCAATCACTGTGTAAACAAATTATCACGCAAGTAATTTTAAGTAATCATCAAGTAACCATGAGTAATCATGAGTTAACACAAATATCATGAGTAATCATAAATAATCTTCAGTAATCACAATAATCTTTGTGATCATTGAGTAATCAAATAATCACGGAAGTAATCATAAGTAATCGTGAAGTCATCATGAGAAACTACGAATAATTATGAGTAATCATAATTAATCACCAGTAATCACAATGGTCTTTGTAATCACTGAGAAATCAGAATCATTTGTGGGAAGTGACTAGTAATCAATGCTCAATGCTTGCGGACAGCATTTATTATTTTTTTTATTATAGAATGATTAATGATTTGACACAATAACTCTAGGGTTTTTTTTTTTCATTAGGGCGAATCTAACATTGAGAGACTCTCTTTGATTACTTTCTCTTTCATTTATATTTCAATCACGTTTACGCTTTTCATTAAACTATTTGTAGAGTATGCTAGCCAGCACTGTTGTGTATCGATCTGTACTAAAGGATCCCTCAAAAGTATTAAAACGGCACTGTAATGAATGAAAGAGAGCGAGACCGAAGAGAATCTCTCAATGTTAGATTCGTCCTAATGAAAAAAAAATCTTAGAATTGTTTTTTTTTACCAAACAGAAGTTCTACCTCACAGAATGTAAATTGGCCGAACGTGAAACGATCCAGAAGCAAAAACTTGACCGAATTTGTCAAGAAGTTCCTTACCTGGCGGCTATTTTGCCCTAATTCGGGATCTTGCCATAACGCCCGATCATAAAAACAACATCTAAATTGATCCGAACTCGCTGGAACTTTGCTCAATCGAGAAATACTGGGTCATCATGAAGGCAGAGTTTTGCAAAACTCTTAAACTGCTGGAATATGAAATGGGTTGGAATAAAGTTGGTTGAAACTGACGAAAAAAGTCAACCTCGCCAATGCCCAAGATCTAATGAGAAGTAAGTTGGCAAAAGTGCGGGCATTTGAACATGGAGAAGAGATTCAATAAAAATAAAAATGTTGAAAAATAACCATTATGTTTATGCTTATGCCCTGGAAGCTGGAAGAGATTCGGACTTCTTGTGCATCTTATTTCTTTCGAATACATGCTTCATCATTTTTCAATAACTTCTTTTATAACTAAGAAATAGACTGAATCGTCAGAAGTCAGAAGTAAACATAAAAAAATAGGTTAAAAAAAGTTATATAAAGGATATAACCGCGGGATTCACGTACGATCACGTATCATCTAAATTACAAAGATGCACGACTCCTAGAAAGTATGAGCTGTTTAGTGGAATACCTGCAACTAGAAATGAGAAAAAAGATTAGTATTTTCCATTTAATACCAACTACCTTTATTGCTCATCTTGACAGATATGCGTATTTCGTCTACAATTTGTAGACTTCTTCAGTGTCGTGTACTTATAACTCGATTGAATATGATTGGTTAGCATGGACATGTTTTAATTTCAGTATGTGAGTTTACATTTGGTTGTTTAATCGAATAACTCCTTAAATAGAACTCTTTGAACAGCGTTTTGTTATTTTAACTTGTGACTAACAGTAATGAACTAATACCCGAGCTGCCTCCATTAGTATCCTTCGTAAGTTTCTTTCACAGTCTGTACTGCTTCATGCTCCCATGTCTTCGTCTTCGTAAATATCTCGTGACATGTAGTGTAATATGTGATTCAAATCTTCCCCTATCCGGACACTTCCTCTTCGCCATAATCCTAAAAAAGCGATTTTTCACGTGTTTCAGCTAGGCTCTTATACCCCCATCGATTAAATTCCTCAAATTTATTGTAAATTTAATTGATCATGTCGGTCGAACGGGAGTTATTAGTGTTTAAAAACCTTACACTTTTGTGTAACGCTCTCATTTGTCAAAATTTTGAAATGACACCTTGTATAGAAAAGAGAAACTTTAAAAAATGTCATTTACAGCTTCCGGACAATTAAACTTTTATTTCATGAAAACTTATAGATGATCCACATCGAGACATTATCAATTTCTTAAGCATACACTCGCAAAAGTGAAAATTCACTTTCACACACGAGAATCCGATTTGTGTTGATTTTTGCACCAAGTGGATCATTTCCATCAACACAATTATAAACATTCAACACACATGTCCACACAACCGTCAATTAGCACCCACTGTGCGTAACACGACATTGACATGCAAGACGGTCGGGTCGTACGCGTCAACCTGGGACACATGGACCAGCTCTGCATAGACGACGACGGACTGCGAGACCAGATACATTTGTGTATCGTCGCTGTTGGCTTGTCTCGCTTCCCTTCCACTACTCCCGTCATCAACGTTCGTGCCTAGCGCACACTAGGTAGTAGTTGGGAAGGCAGGTATCATCTCATAATCATAAAACGTGTTGAGTTGAAACAGTTTTCAGTTCAGCATAGGCCTCGACGCGAGTAACAGCACAATTAAACGATGTCTTGCTGCTGCCAGGAGGTAAATTTATAGCCCTTTCGTGTGTTCTCGTTTAACGACAAGCATTGACAGTTGGGTTATTAAAACACAGTTGTAATCACCCGGTGCAGTATCGATCGCCAGTGTTGAAAATAGTGCATTAGAAGCAAAGCGGGCACTCGATCATCACTCAGAGATTATGCTGCGTGAGAGCTTGGATCTTGTTGTTCCTTGTTTGTTTACCTTCGTATTTCCATTAATAAACTGCTCTCGTCAGTCACGATCGTTTGAGTTTAGCGAACTCTCATCTCCCGGCAAAAGAGCATGGCAAGGTGAAGCATTGCAGCAAGCAGGCGTGAGAGACTGAGAGAAAAAGAGAGCGATCGTGGCTTAACGTGCGCGGAGTGTTTAGGTGCAAAAGAAAAGTGAAAAGTTTCTTTTCTTTTCACGCCGGCCAATTTGGGACTCTTTTATTACCTGGGAAAACCCGCATCAGCGTCGCAAGAGAAAGAGCGAAGAGCGAAGGCGATCGATCCTAAGAGTGCGAAGAAGAAAGGAAGCAAAAAAGGAGGTGGTGACGAGTCCGAAAAGCATACACACATCGGTCGGTAGACATAAGAAGTGGAAGAAGAAGAACGAACAAAAACAAAAGCAGTCAAACACGCAAGCGAAAAAGCGTGCCGAAGCGAAGCATAACAGACGGAAAGAGAGAAAGAGAGAGGGAGACAAATAGCGAAAAAATTCCAAAATGATTGGCTGGTGAGACTACGGGCGAAGGAGAAAGAGAGAGAGAGAGAGAGAGATTGTAGTGCGGTCACATGATGGAAAGAGAAGACGACGTCTTTAGGCTGCTGCTGCCACTGAGAGTGGAGTGGCAATAGCGAAACAATCGAACGAAGCGACGACGACGACGACGACGACGTTGACGGAGGTGCTACGGGCATAAGCGCGCCGAGAGAGCAGTAGATGCAAGCAAGGCATGAGACAGGTGCTGCTGCCGCCCGAAGGATATCGTCGGTCTAGTAGCGCAGAGCGTCAGCATAACAGTTTTCGTGCGCGATCGTGATTGATGTTCGTTTGCCTCGGCGGCCCCCATTTTTTTCGGTGCTGTCGATGTTCGATGTGGAAAGTGACTCTCTAGGAGGAAATCAGAGCCGTCGCCGTCGTTTTTTTTTTGTCCCGTTGCCAGAAGAGAAGCAACGTGTGATGTGGAGGCGATTGAGCCTATGCGTGTGACAAAAGGAAAGCTCTTTGGTGGATGATCGTGATTTGAATTTTTCGTACGATCCGGAGTGATTCGCTCAAGGACTAGCAGCCGTTCGTTCTCGGGGAGTGCGGTCTCATCGGTCTCGAGAATCGCAACAATCGGTGGACGGTGGAAAATGATCGACTCAGTGATTGCCGCGTCTGACAGTGTGAGAAAATAGATTTTGCCGGATAGTTCGTACGGAACCGGATGTGTGATTACCAGTGAACGACGTGTGAACTGGATCGTGGTGACAAAAGATTGCATTTTTTGTTTCGATTTGAGAGGAGCGGTAGAATCGACAGTTGATCGTGTTGAAGTGTGTAGGAATATTGAACGATGGAATTGATGTCGATTGTGCTGGTTTGCCTGATGGCAGTCAGTGCGAACGGTGAGGTGGAAAGTAAAAAGCAAGCCCGGACGAGGGCGGGGTCCATGTGGTGGTGAGTAGTTTGGTAGTTGATTTTGAGCGAATTGTGGACTGTTTGAAGAAGTTTTCTATTTAAGTTTTATTTTGCTTGACAAATTATGAGTTTCAATTTTTGATGGTTCAATCTCTTCGTTCTTTTTTTATGTTGAATTATTTGAAAGTTTATAACAACTTTGTTCATCTATTTTCTGGTAGTAATGCTAACTCTTTTCGGAAATGACTAAACTAGTGGAGCAGTTATAGATCAGTTTATAAATTCTCGAAAACAACATGGAACTCAGACTGTGTACCAATTAGCAAATGCATTTGATGTCAACCTAAACTTGATAGATGGAATATAATCTATTTAGTCTGCTACTCAAGCTGACTTATTTCTGACAGACGGAATTCAATTTGACAGACATCTTATCGAAAGTTTGCTGATTGTTAACAAAGGGATTATTATCGATTGATCGATCATTTCCATCTATCAATTGAAATTCATAAGACTGTAGATTCCTGTAGAATAACTGGATAGATCATAAGTTTGGAGCATGATAACATTGATAAGTATTTCCAATTGCTCGACATTATTCTGATCTGGCTATTACTTAGTTGGCATTGCCCAAAGTATCACTTAATGTCAAATAAAGTAACTTTTCTGTAAGCATATTTGGAAAACTAAGGTTCTTAATCATTATATCATTATATTAAAGTTTCCGACGGATTGAAATTTTTCTTACCATTATCTAATGCTAATGGCTGGACGATTGAAATCAATTGAAAGACTAATAGCTAACAATATTGACTTGTTAAATAAATGAGTTAGGATCCATTCGATTAAGATGAAACATAATCTGATTCTTTGGCGATGGTGATTTTTTAACTGTAGGACAAAATTAAGTTGATTGGTGGATGCGAAACCGTTTCAATTATATGAAATTCTCGTTGTCAATTCTAAGTACATATCTTTCGTGAAAATAGTAAAAATAGTTAATATTTTTTGATTATTTGAAGTTTATGTAGTAGCTTTTACATATTTTCAACTGCTCGATACCGTAAAAGCTGCCATTAAGAAGGCGCACAAGAAATGACGATTTTGAACTGTCGTTTGGTGCGTACAAAAGTTTATCTATCAAAACGAACATATAAATGCATAGAATATATAATTCAAGTATTTCAACACTGAACTTAATCAATCAATATGAAAAATGGAATGATCTCACCAATGTCCCATTTATCTATGTCTTCGTATTTTTAATTCTACCTGTGAAAAAGTTAAGTAAAGGAAGTAAAAATAGAAAATGAGGAAGCTTGGGGGAAAAACTGCGGAAATGCCTCAAACTAAATCGAATTGTCACTCTTTTAGAATAAGTACTAGGCATTATCGATTATTTGGTTTTACTTTTGATTGGCAGGATCTCGTATTTTCTAGATCATTGATAACCTTCATCCAACCAACGCAAATTTTCTACATTGTTAAACACACCGATATGATCATGTATTTTCTCAAGCGGAGGTCAGCGAAACATGTTCTTTGCTGTTATAGACTGATTACAAATTAAAAATCTTTATATACTCCTAGAAAAATCAGCTGAATCAAACATTTCCTAGAGATTTTCAAAAATTTAACATGCTTTCTATTTCTTAACTTGACTGATTTCATTAAACCAAAAAGCAAATTAAAACGCCTGTGATCCTATCGTTTGTTGAAATATATAATGAAATATTGGATTTAGTAGGAATGTTTTTGTTTTCAAAATATTAATAAATTTCTATAACATTTGAATTGAAAAAGTTTAGCTGACTGGTAGGGTACATGCCCTTTGACTCAGCCAATTATGGAAGGGTAGATTACAAATTTAACTATAACTCAGAAAATAATTGAGCTAGAAACGATATTCAACTAGTCATACCTTCTCTTAGACATTATTAATAAGACTTATGCTGTTTCAGAACCATGGAAAGTTAACGAATTGGTTTTATTAAGTCGAAAACCTTCGATGAGTATGGATGTAATGTCGGTCTATAAGCACCATATTGAGTCTGTTCGTTCATGTTGCTTTGTGAATAGCTCATATATTAGGTGTAACTATTTTCTCTACATCTAGAATACTTCACTAAGCATATCGGTTCATTTAGTCAAATTTAGGTCATTTGAAAATCATGAAGATGTTCAGCAACCTATGAAACCATAGTGGCTAAAAAGTAATGGAAATCGATAATATCACTCAAGTATATAACTATGAATTGATAAATAATGTCTGAACTGCTTCAAAATAAATCGATCATCATAATGCCAATATGAATTCGTCATTTATCTGCTGGACTTATGACAGTTTTCATACAAAGACCGAATGAAGCAGCATGGCTAACAGTACATCCCATTTCCCTAAATTTAAGTTATTATGAATTTCTAGTCAACCACAAACGATTAGAGCAAAAGCTCTTCTAACGAAAGATTCTACTTATTAAAATTGTATTGTTTCAGTGAATCCGGAGCTATTCTGGGTTGTCATGGGTATCGAAATATGACCAGAAGAGTGGCTCAAAGCACCTATTCAGCTTCACTCCTTTCCTCTATTCTTAATCACGCAAGACATCAAATTTACTTAATTTTTAGTAATTTTTACTCATTTTTGCCACAAGTGTAGTCACTCAAACATGAGTAAATGAAAATTGGATTGACAAGTCAACATATTTCAAACATTGACTTAAATCAGATGGCTTTTTAGATATGTCGACTTTCTAATCTCAGTTATACTTACTCATATATGAGTGACTCCATTTGGCCAAATGTCAAAAACGATTCAAA
>JASCZW010001289.1:0-44808 GCA_034211315.2 Aedes japonicus
TAAGTGATATGAAGAGAGTAGAAAAATCAATCACTCACTGATGATCTCTGAGAACGATATGTAAGACAAATTATTTTCAACATAATCGGTGCTAACCTCTGGCAATTATTGTCCAATTTTAATTCTTTTGGCACCGTTAGATTCAAAAACTCACCTGCTTCATGGATATTAACGGCAATGTCCGTTTGGATTTATCTGGTTTTCGGAAATCCGGGTTGTCGGGGCTGTGGTCCGGTACTGAGACACTATTTGGGAATTTCAATTGCATTTCCCGAATTTTTGGTATAATTCGTACAAGCTATTTATATACCATTATGGGTCACATGCCGAGTTGTTCCTGGAACGGTCATTCAGTAACAGGTTCCCGTTGGGTCTCGAATTGCCATGAACGTATTGAGAAGGAATCCTTGGCAATATGAGTATCAAAATTGGATAATTTCTCCAGGAGGATACGTCTTAACGTTTTGTGGCCATCTGATGATTTGCCCCCGAACCGGTTACTCCGGAACAGGCTCCCGTCGGATCTCAAGTTGCCAGAAACAAACTTTGAAGGAAATCCTGGCAATATTGATATCAAAATTCATGAAATTTCTTCAGAAGGCTATTTCTCAAAGTTTTGTGGCCGTTTGATGATTTGTCCCCGGAACAGGTTCCCGTGGCCAGCAAATATTGATAAATATCCTTCTGAAACCCATATTGTTAGGCTTTCCTTCTGAAAATATTATAATAACCTGCTCCAAAATGGCAGGTCCGAGGACAAATTATTAGATAGCCACTAAACGTTGAAAAATATCCTCCTTGCGATTTTTTTTTGAACTTGGATACCCATATTACCAGCGTTTCCTCCTAATATATTCATGACCGCTCGAGGCCAAACGGGAATTTGAGAGTTTCAAAAGCCATTCGAGGCCCCTCGGAAACCTGACAGGACTGAAAACAAATCATCAGATGGCCACTAAATGTTGACATTGTTGACAAATATCCTACTGGAGAAATTTCATGAATTTTGCTGCCCGCATTCCCAAGGTTTTCTTCTGAAAATGTTCAGGGTCACTCGAGGCACAGAATGGCCGCTCCGATGACAAATCAGCTTATGGCCCAGAATGAAATAGACATAGTTTTAAAGATTTTTTCCAAAGATTTTGACATCCATTCCCGGAAATTCAATTGATATTCCCAAATAGTGTCCCCGTACCACACCACAGCCCCCGCAAACCCAGAATTCCGGAAACCAAATCAATCAAGATGGTCACGGTGCCAAGAGAATTAAAATCGGTCAATAATTTCCAGAGCTCCAATCATTTGAACTTTGTGGATACCCGGGTATCCTGTCAAACAGCTAAAAGGTGAAAAAAATTGAAGAGGGGAACCTCTTCGCCCATTCCTTGCTACTCTACAATATATTTCTATTCAAAAATTTGCCTTCCGTTTTTTTACGAAGATGTCAGTAAACTTCACCTTCCGGTTAAAACACATTAAGTTTTGTAGTGTAAAACCTGGTACCCAGGTCAAACACATAAGGGTTAAATAAAAAAAAAGAACAACAACTAAATCTTCAAGCGTAAAGCTCAAGCTGCTGACATACCGCCACTAACGGGGTAATGTATGCTGAATTTGACGGTTGAAACAGCGCTACTAGCGATGACCATCATGATTGTCTGTATACTAGAGAAGTAAAATGACGGTCAATTTCCATGACGGTATATTTATTCTTGGCGATACGATCGTATCACATAACACTTGTGCAAAATATAGAAAATGAGTGAGAAACGCGAGAGAAAAATATCTCTCGGTTGTTATTTCATGATTATAAGAAGTTTGAGAGAGTGAGAGGCTCTTCTGTTGCTGTGATTGTCAATTGCAAGAATCTCATTTGTAAATTCTAATGCTGTCAGTACCGTGATGGAGCTTAGCACTGACTATAAATGCGTTTGATTTTACCATGCCTGCGATTAGATCAACCATGGTGCGGTTGATATCAATATGAGGTCTGTGAAACATACCACAAAAGGTTTTACCATAAACGTAGTAAATTTGACTGAAATTTCATGGTAGTTTTAAGGATAGGCGTAGTCGGGTAAAATGGTAGTTTTTACTACAAGATTTTTTCCCGTAAATATAAAGCTTGTAGTACATTGTTTGTTCAATAGCCAAATATTTGGCATAGGCAGCTAGACAGCTGACAGATATCATAGATGTTTGTCAGATACCTATCTGCCTATGACAAATATTTGGCTATTGGACAAACAGTGTACTACAAGCTTAACAAACATTAAAAAAAGCGCACTGATGTGAAGGTGTGGCATCTGCTAGAATGTCAAAACACCTTGTCGAAGTTTGCATCACGTCACAAGTCTTTGACTCAACAGTTTAGCCTGGTATGTGACACTACACCTCTGCCACATCGCAGCGCCTTTTTACCCTTCTTACATCAATAGAAGGGTATTAAGATCGCTTGAAAACTCGACGTTTTATCCGAGGCCCACAGGGCCGAGTGTCATATACCATTCGATTCAGCTCGACGAACTTAGCACATGTCTGTGTATGTGTGTGTGTGTGTGTGTGTGTGTGTGTGTGTGTGTGTGTGTGTGTGTGTGTGTGTGTGTGTGTGTGTGTGTGTGTGCGTTACAAATAATGTCACATCGGTTTCTCAGCCATCTGTGAACCGATTTCAGTTCTGTTGACGGCAAATGGAAGCTACAACATTCCCATAGAACGCTATTGATTTTTTTTCATTCGGACATTTCGTTACGAAGATATGAACGAAACAGTACTTGACGTCCTATTATAATAGTAATCAAACAGTTTAGTCTCCGATTACATACTGAGCAATTTGTGTACCGATTTTAGTTTAGTTGATGCCAAATCAAAGCTATGAAATCACTGGTCAAAATTTCATTATGATTGGATAATCTTTCATGGAGATATGACCAAAACAATACCTGAGAGCACATAATTGTGAGATGAAAATATACTCGTTGCAGTGCAAAACCAAACAAGACCAATCACACCAATCGATGCCGCTTGCATTCTATTGTGTCGCATCTGGTGCGTTGTATAGCACATACAGCAGACTAGCCACACTATGCGACTGTATAGAATTAGAGCAGCATCGATTGGCTCGAGTGGTCTGGTTTTGAACTGCAACGAGTATATTCGAATATTACACAAAGTCTCGATTTACTGTTTTCAACGAATATGTACTTATTAAGCATCTTGAACCCATATCGATAATCAAACAGTTTTATAACAGCGCACTCCTCCCTGTGTAAAAAATAACCTCAGTATAAACGATTTATAGCGTGTAGATGCACGTAACTACTGAAACGTTAGTATTGGTGACACCTCGCAGTGAGATGTAAATTCTCGATCAACAATATAATACGGCCTATCAACATTTGTAAACAAACATTTCTGAGCCCTTTTTCTCTTAAACCATAGGTCAACCAGGCAAACCAATACCATTAAAGTTTACCCTACACGATGATGTTATAGGTTTGCGTGTGTAGCTTATGGCTTGCGTGAAAATAGGCTCAGAAGTGTATGTTTACAAACGTTGAAAGGCCCTATTCTAATGTTGATTAAGAATTGGAGTGAAGGTCAATGGAAAGTGAAGGTATTAGTTTATGTCCTTGCATTAAATAGTATCGTTCGCCGTGTGATTAATAGGGCATCAGGAAGATGAAAACAACGAAATTACTAGAAATTTAAAAGATACCAATTCAGCTGTGATTTCAGTTAATTTCAATTAGTTTTGTTGTACAATGTCTCCAACTAGACGGAATAATATGGGTCGTGGCAGCCGCACGGCTGCTAGCTTAGCAAATTCTCCAATGAGACAAAGCGACGATCAGCGTGCAACTCAAAATGAATTGGATCGACAACGGATTTCATGGGCTTGAATGATGTTGAGTTAAGAAGAAACAGCAGCTCAAAATACAAGCGATAAAGTTAAAAAGAATCATAATCGGCAAGTATCAGAAAGATCAGGTGACAATCTCGCCCAACATAACCTTATAAATTGATTTCGAAGGCAAGCCTACATTCCAAAAAATCTTCAACGTGCTGCCATTAGTTGATTACAATGCGAATATATCAGTCGCCATTGAATCAATGAGTGTAGTTTGTTCTCATTGTAATGCATTGAAGTTCCCAAATCAAAAACCAGAGCCTTTGCGCTCATTGATGTTTGGATCAGGATATGGTTCTAAACATTTTCTGCAGAACACCCAGAGTTTTAATGGTTGTTTTAAAATGATTTCGTTTGGCGCAACGCACATAACAATATTTAAAACTTTTCTTGGCCATAGTTTTAAAATTAGTAAATTATAAAATTGTGAAACCGTCTACGTTACAGGTCAAATTTACCGAAACGCGAGGTCAATATTGCCACCAACGAACACAGCCCATAAATTTCTATAGATTTATATCATGGGAGATTCACTCAGCAAGGTTATTCCACCATGATGCGGGACATTGTACAACAATTGCAAGCGATGCTTCATGAGTCCAATGGATTGATTCAAATATACAAGACTGCTCTAGATCCAATGCCATATAACAGCCATAAGCATGCGATTCGAGCTAATTACTTCTCCAATTTTCCAATAAGTAGTTTAAGTGTGAGCAGGACAACGTCTGCTGGGTCAGCTAGTAATGTCAATATTTTAATCACTTCGATAAACAATATGTTCAGGATTGACAAATAGTTCATTTTATAAACTAATTGTTTGAATATTCCTGGATCTTCTTGGAATTTCTGATGAAAATATGTATCCAGTACCATATTGGCCACATTTGAGTTCGTAATTCTGGTGAAGTGTAAGAAGGGTTCAGTCTCACCATCGGTGGATTAATGCGGGTTTTTCTGATTGGCCAAGCTGACAGCCAATGTTGCCAATGGACACTCTAAACAAAATATACTTGAATAAGTTAAAGGCACAATAATCGACGAAACTTTGCAAAAATCGACTGTATCGAAATATCGGATGATCGGATATCGGATTATCTTTCATAGCGATGACCTCAAAACTGGTCGATTGGAAGGAGATGCGAATCGTTTATTACGATTTCGTTCGATAAAATACGATAATTTGGTTGAATCGGACTTTTTTAGATTTTTTTAAATTTCATTCGGTTTGGACAGGATATTTTGATTAAACATCATTTCTATGTAGAAGGAGATGTTCGCTCATCACCATGAGGCACCAAGAGTGAACAACAATGTTTTTGGGTAGAATGAAAGACATGAAGAGAAAGATTTGATAGTTCCGCTAGTGTGCGGCAGGCTTGGAAACATAGCAGATGTTTCAAGAAAATTGAGCGAAAAGGGCATGTGTACAGTGGTACTCGAACCAACGACATTTTGCCTAACATCCCACTGCGGGGTAGGTTAAAGCACGGACTAAATCCGCCACTTCAACAGGCAAAAATGTCCGGTTGGAAGACGCTCATGTACCACTGTGGCTTGTATAGTTATTCTAGCGATCTATTGTTCGAGTGGTTCGATCTATTTTCGAGTGGAGCGATCTATTGTCGAGTGGTTCGAGTACCACTGTACACATGCCCTTTTCGCTCAATTTTCCTAAAACATCTGCTATGTTTCCAAGCCTGCCGCACACTAGCGGAACTATCAAAACTTTCTCTTCATATCTTTCATTCTAGCCAAAAACATTGTTGTTCACTCTTGGTGCCTCATGGTGATGAGCGAACATCTCCTTCTACATCATAATCGTTACTCCTCGCACGGAGAATATATAACATAACAATTAATGTATGTGAAACCATAAATGGTGGTAACCATTAATTATACTGGTGGGGACCAGTATCGCATCGCTTCACGGTGTTTCTCTCCGAGGTCTCTACGTTGGAGACGACGAGAAAAACTTTAGTGATCGTCAGTCGGTGCGAATCAAAACAAACCCAAAAAAGGAGAGAGTTCCTCTCCCATGTGCGCATCAATAAACAGAGTGCACACAATAGATCGCTAGAATAACTATACAAGCCACAGTGGTACATGAGCGTCTTCCAACCGGACATTTTTGCCTGTTGAAGTGGCGGATTTAGTCCGTGCTTTAACCTACCCCGCAGTGGGATGTTAGGCAAAAATGTCGTTGGTTCGAGTACCACTGTACACATGCCCTTTTCGCTCAATTTTCCTAAAACATCTGCTATGTTTCCAAGCCTGCCGCACACTAGCGGAACTATCAAAACTTTCTCTTCATATCTTTCATTCTAGCCAAAAACATTGTTGTTCACTCTTGGTGCCTCATGGTGATGAGTGAACATCTCCTTCTACATCATAATCGTTACTCCTCGCACGGAGAATATATAACATAACAATTAATGTATGTGAAACCATAAATGGTGGTAACCATTAATTATACTGGTGGGGACCAGTATTGCATCGCTTCACGGTGTTTCTCTCCGAGGTCTCTACGTTGGAGACGACGAGAAAAACTTTAGTGATCGTCAGTCGGTGCGAATCAAAACAAACCCAAAAAAGGAGAGAGTTCCTCTCCCATGTGCGCATCAGTAAACAGAGTGCACACAAACGATCGCTTGAATAACTATACAAGCCACAGTGGTACATGAGCGTCTTCCAACCGGACATTTTTGCCTGTTGAAGTGGCGGATTTAGTCCGTGCTTTAACCTACCCCGCAGTGGGATGTTAGGCAAAAATGTCGTTGGTTCGAGTACCACTGTACACATGCCCTTTTCGCTCAATTTTCCTAAAACATCTGCTATGTTTCCAAGCCTGCCGCACACTAGCAGAACTATCAAAACTTTCTCTTCATATCTTTCATTCTAGCCAAAAACATTGTTGTTCACTCTTGGTGCCTCATGGTGATGAGTGAACATCTCCTTCTACATCATAATCGTTACTCCTCGCACGGAGAATATATAACATAACAATTAATGTATGTGAAACCATAAATGGTGGTAACCATTAATTATACTGGTGGGGACCAGTATCGCATCGCTTCACGGTGTTTCTCTCCGAGGTCTCTACGTTGGAGACGACGAGAAAAACTTTAGTGATCGTCAGTCGGTGCGAATCAAAACAAACCCAAAAAAGGAGAGAGTTCCTCTCCCATGTGCGCATCAGTAAACAGAGTGCACACAATAGATCGCTAGAATAACTATACAAGCCACAGTGGTACATGAGCGTCTTCCAACCGGACATTTTTGCCTGTTGAAGTGGCGGATTTAGTCCGTGCTTTAACCTACCCCGCAGTGGGATGTTAGGCAAAAATGTCGTTGGTTTGAGTACCACTCTACACATGCCCTTTTCGCTCAATTTTCCTGAAACATCTGCTGTTTCCAAGCCTGCCGCACACTAGCGGAACTATCAAAACTTTCTCTTCATATCTTTCATTCTAGCCAAAAACATTGTTGTTCACTCTTGGTGCCTCATGGTGATGAGCGAACATCTCCTTCTACATCATAATCGTTACTCCTTGCACGGAGAATATATAACATAACAATTAATGGATCATTTCTATTCTAAAACTGAGATAATCCGGAAGAGTCGCGCCCCTAGGCAATACCTCGCGATTTGAAGTGAACTCTGTGGGTTTTTTTTCAGAGGAGTGCAGAGAGCGATAGTTCTTGAAGCCTGCAACTTTTGGTGAGGCGCTAGTGACGATTTGAACATTTCAAGCTCGGTCCACAATGGATTATATTTCTTTTTATTGTAAAACTTCTTCTTCTACCAAACTACTAGTATCAGTAATTTAGATGAAATATTATGGCACCTGGCTAATAAATTATGAAAAAATACAATCCTTGTGATAACCACTGCACTAACGACAACGCGGGAGATTTTGTACAAATCAAATAAACGACAAAACACGTTAACTTCCGCCGCGGATATTGTGTTTGCTGCATATAGTCTTAAAGAAAACCGAGCTGTCAAATAAGCACCACACGCAGCCGGTTTCCAAAGAAAGATAATATAAGGCAAAAATGGGTTGCATTCTGCGGTCCTTCGTCAGATTTTCAGATTCTAGGAAGCCATAGGCTGTGCAGTGTAAATAAAAAATATTACAATTTGTTTTCTCCATTACTTATTATAATTATAAACAAATATATCCAGTTACATTTTAAATACTTACATTTACTGAATATGAAAGTAGAAAATCCCTTGTTTGTTCATATTTAGCTTTTGTCAAAACAATACTTACTCCTTTAAAGTGAATCAAAAGTTGACAGTCCGTTTGGCTGCATTTTTTGACAGGTCGTTTGGCTGCATAAGACAATTGTTGTCCGGTCTATATACAGTGTCTATACTGTAGATGGGCAGTATCGGTCCCCAAAATCGCTCGACAGTAAAAGGTAAATTGTATGTTTCTTTTCCGTTTGTAGAGCCTTAAGTGTTTTGACCATTCCGTATCGTGTGCTGAACCGAGTCGTGTTATGTCGTGATTATTTTGTTTCAAATTCAAAACTCTCTGGTGTTTGCTTGAATGACGGACAGATTTACTAAATCGACTCGAAATGTACAGTGGAAGCACCATATTTGACGCAGGTCTAAACTTGACGCACTTTTCAATAATGTTCGCTTTAATCTGATTTTCACTACTAATATTAATCAAAACAGACCTTGGGAGCATTGTTTACACTCACGCGACACATTCATAACAAAAAATATGGTGTTTTGATAATTTGAAAGCGCAAAAAAAACAATAAACAAAAATAGTACCTGTCAAATGCGTCATTTTTGTGCTGCCGTAGCAAAAACGCTAAGGAATCGCTCATAAACATTCCATTGGTTTTTTTTTTGAGAAAAAGTTGTTTTTTGGCGAAAATAACATTGATGACTGAAAAGGCGTATGTATTATTAGTGAATTATTGCCTATTATTTCAGCTCTATGAGCTTTTCATACTGAAGAAAAACAATTTGCATCAAATTAGGCTCACTGTGTTCCTAATTGTTTACAGAGCAAAAGACGGGACCCAAGTACGTTAACTATTCTTCGATTGCACTCGAAAAAGCAGTGGATATGGCACGAAAAGGTGTATGGTGTTCCAGAGGCCACCGTTCGTTGGAAGGAAAAGCTGCAGAAACAACAACAGTTTTAACTCAAGAGGAGGAGAAATCAGTTATTGAATGGGCTTGCTTGGCGGCACAGTCCGGGTTTCCAGTGGATGCCAACCGATTAAAAACATCAGTGGCTCACTTCTTTCGTTTGTCAGACCGGCCTAACCCTTTCACAGCAGGAATTCCCGGTCGAAAATGGCTGAAATTGTTTCTGCTTTGATACGGTTTCCAAAATTTATTGATAGTTTTTTTTTTAAAAAAAAAAGGCAACAGATTTATAAGTAATGTATACCATTCCTCTATTTGATATTTGGTATTTGATTTCCCCATTTATTATCAACAATTCAGCCACTCACACAGAATCAATCTTTCAATTTTACATAATTTGCTTGTCCTTGGATTTGATCCCGGAGTGTTGATAGCATCATAGCTACAGGACCTCAACTGTAGCCTGAGCGCTCTGATCTGAAATTAAAGTTGAAGATTTTCAATTTTCAGTCTCTTATAAACAGAATCAATGTTACTTTAGCTTTATTCTATTTTAGGATTATTATGGTTTCAGTTGAAAATCGAATTTATCGACTAGGACAATCGATTTACTTCAGTTCTGTACGTTATACCTAATGTCGGAAGTAGAGCGCTGTACGGCGCATCTGATGCGCCGTACAGCGCACTACTTCCGACATTAGGTATAACGTACAGAACGAGAGTAAAATCGATTGTCGCTAGTCGAGAAATGCGGTTTTCAACTGAAACCATAATATATTCCACTCAGGTTAGTTAGGCAGTGTTATTGCACGCATGAATGTTTTGGCACCACTTCAACCAAAATCATGAATTTGGCAGCACTGGAAATTCTAACCTTCTAATCTGATCAGGGCTGCCATATTCACAGACATGTCTGTAAATTTGCAGACTTTTCATTTTTATTGCAGACTTTTTTAACGATGCAGACATTTAGCAGACATTTTATATATGTTGTAGACTTTTACAGACATTTGAAATATTTTTTAAATTTCAAATAAGGGTATTCTATGAAGTTCGGATTTAAAACGTACGCAGTACTCAGTATAGTATTTAAGCGCAGTATAGTAGTTACGCTAAGAAGCTTTGTTGAAATGTTTTAAAATATCGTAGGTATCAATTAAAGTAGAAATCCTTGAAGAAACGAAAGCGGTGGCCACTTGGAGACACAATGAGCCCGGAGATAATTATTGTATACGCCATTTCCGAGGGTAACATGGAGTCCCTACTTATGGTTATCCCACGCGTGGTCAAACCCATGCGAAAAATTACTGTCAAAGCGTTGGTAATATTGGTCCTTTGCTATTAAGTCACAACGAAAATCAAGGTTCACAACTATACAAATCATATTTGAGAAACTTAGAGACTCCCTCGAAAAAAAAAATTCTCCTATGGACAGGTAGAAACTTCTCAGAAGTATTGGGAGCAAGCAGTTCATGCAAGAAGACCCTTCAAAAACTCATTATCGAAGCTCTAGATCATACTTACCAGAATTTCAAGACAGAACTTCCCCAAGAATCAGGAGAGGACTTAACAGAGCTTGAGGAAGAAGTGAAGGAAAGAGGACTTCTCTGAAGTTTGGAATTTTTCAGAGGTTTTGGAGTTCTTCCCAGAAATTCAAGATTAAACTTCCCCAGGTTTCAGACGGGAGCTAACCAAGAAGGGCACTGCCTATAATTTCCCAAAAAATCTGAAAAAAAATCCTCAGGACGATGCGTCATAGAAGTTGAGGAAAGAACTTCTCTAAAGTTCAGGAAATAACTTCCCAGAAGTTTCGGAAGAAACTTCTCGAAATGTTAGTTGAAACTTCCTAGAAGTGCTTGGCAGCTTTTCCAAAGCTCAAAGGAGAACATTCTGCATTTCAGAATATGAATTTCTCAAAATTCTTTAGGGAGAAGAGAATGAAACTTTCCAGGAGCATAGTGGGTACTTCCTTCTAATTTGAGCACGAATTTCCCAATAGTTCCAGATCAAACTTCGCCAAAGTTCTGGAGAAAACTTCCCAAAAGTTCAGAAGAGGACTTCTCAGAAGTCCAGAAAGAAACTTCAAGAACAAATTTTAGGGAATTTTCCAAAAACATTTTGGAATAAAATTTTCCTCGCAGTGCCGGATGGGATCAATCAGAAGTTTGGAAAGAATAAGCTCAGGAAAACTTCCCGGAATTTAATGAAGAAACTACCTGCAGAGTCAAGAAGGAATTTTTCAAAAAAATCAGTAAAGAACTCCTCAGAAGTTCACAAAAGGACTTCTCAGAAGTTGCGAAGAGATCAAAAGTTCATTTGGAACTACCCAGAAGTGCTAGAGAGCTTCCCTAAAGTTCCGAATCAAACAATCCAGCATTTCAGAATGAGAACTGCTCGAAATTCACAAAAGCTCAGAAGTTATGGTAGATTCTTTTGATAAAATCAGGAAGAAACTTTTCAGAAGTATAGGAGGATTTTTCTAGTAGTTCAAGCAAGAATTTCTCAGATATTCAGGAACTAACTTCCCGAAGTTCAGGACAATACTCTCTGAAGTTCAGAAGAGATTATTTCAGCAGTTTAGAAAAGAACTTCTCAGAAGTTCAGGAAGATACTTCTAGCAACTTAAGAAGATTTTCCAAGAAAATCTGAAGAGTACTTTCTCAAAGTTTTGCAGAATCTTTCCTCGTAGTTCAGGATGGGACTTATCAAAAGTTTAGAAAGTAACTATGTTCAGGAAAAAAATTACCAAATGTTTCCGGAAGGTAAGGTTTGGTTTTTAAATGTGAATTTCGAAGAAAATAAGGAATGGCTGCCAAGAAGTTAATGAGGAATTTTGCCTGAAGTTCAGGAGGAAACTTCCCAGAATAAAGCAAAGAGCCTTGCAGAAAATCAGGAGAGAGTTTCCCTGAAATTTAAGAGATAATCACTGACTATCCGAAGAAGCAGTCTATACAAAAATCATTCAATGACCATAATGATATTGATGGTTATGAGTGCTGATGACACCATATTAAAATATGGTACACACCATCACTGGTTAGTATTGGATCAAAAAAAAATCTGTTGAATTTTACAAATGAAAACTAAATTTTGATTTTAAAATACAAAACTGGCAAAAGCGTTGCAGGGGGGAAAATAACTTTGAAAAATTGTGTATCTATGCGAATGATTCAAGCTTCAGTGTCACTTTAAAAATATGTAACAATAGTGTAAGGTTGCATACAATCCAAGAAATAGATGCAGACATGTATACATAATCACACAAACAGCGATAATGACATGACTCGCTCTCTTATTACGTCTTTTCGTTGAAAGAAGTCTAATTTTCTAAAAAAAATTTACAGACTTTTACAGACATTCCCAGACATTTCAAATTTTTATCACAGACATTTGAAAAAAATATCTGGCATCTCTGAATCTGATGAGAAACAAAATAAAAACATAAACACGACGGTTGCGTTTTCCATTTTCGGAGAAGCTTCAGTGTGTTGAATTTATTTTATGTAAATTCGTTTAAGTCTTCGTAGATTTCAGGTAAAATCGAAAACAAAACTGAATTATAGTGTCACGCTAATAGTTTTGTTATTTCGATTTAGGATGCCTCAGAATAACTATTCCGTTTTTCAGTCATCGTTCGATGAGGAGGAAACATACCTCTGTGTATTGCCGTCATCATGGGTGATCAAAAAAGGCTGGAACAAAGGAATCCCAGATAAATTAACCTTGTTTGAAGGCGCAGACATGTGCTACTGGCCTGTTGAAGCTGCAGGTTATCGCCTGCTGGAAAAAGCGAAAATACCCAGCCTTCCAATAGACAGAATGTTGCTCAGCGCTTTTCGATGTAAAATCAAACGTAGTGATTTCCATACGTACAATGATGTAAGTATATTTTAAAATCCAATATCTTTGCGTGAATTTGAACAAATGAATATCGTGTAGGCATGCAAGGAACAGAAACAAATGGAAATGTGCTCGTACACAGACTTAATCGTTCAGGAAAAGCGTTTGAAGACCGATAAAAGCGCTGCTAATTTGTTTACCGAAATTCCTGCGGAAAGTCAAGATGCTCCACCTAAAATGATGCGGAACATATCTAATGCTGTTGCGGACGCAGGATCAGTAAGCAATGACTCACAAGAGGCAGGACGACTAAACGATGATTCATTCAGCAGTGATTTCTCTCCTTCACGAATTAAAAACATTCATTCCCAAACAAAATCGTCAATGCAACATATTCCACAATCTCGTACAGAATGCACTGCTCTGGAATTACAAGATTATACCCCATTGGATGTACTATCAGCTCGTGTAGAAAATCTAGAAAATCAAATGGACCGTTGCTTGCTCATGCTTTCACAAATCAGTGCTAAGTTGGATGTAATTGGTTCACGCAATCCAGCAGACAAGGACGGTCAAAACCAAATCGAAGTGATGAAGTATGTTTTGGAACCGGTTAGGAGTCTTGCCGAATTGAAAGCAATCGAGGAGAAGTGTATTGATGATAAATTCGTTGAAAGTGTGATCTGCGCCATGGGAAAGATACACGGAAAACATCGTTTCACTGGCGCTGGACAAACTGTATGTTTGCAGTTGATCGATTATTTCGTGGATCGTCGTTTCTTACGTGAAGTGTCGTAGACTGGTATAAGCAAAACGAAAGACCAGCATGGGAGACCGAACGCAAAGATCGCTTTTTCGAAGTACAACAAGTTCATTGACCTATTCTTTCAAACCGTTCTAAACGCCGACGAGCTGTTCAGTTTGGAAGCTTGCCATAAATTTCTCAAGCAATGTATTTGGAATTCAAAGCAGCGACTTGAAGACGTAAAGCAAATTCGTTCCTCTGTATCAAGAAAGAGATGTCACAAAATTGCAGGGCTAGCCGAAGATTTAGAAGAAGACGATGGTGATCTGAATAGCAGCCACAGCATTGGTGTACATACCGCTCAGCAGTTGATGATCTTATGGACTCACAAGGAATGATAGTTGAGATCTTGGAGGAGACTACTCTCAAATCAGAACCTGTTCTGCACGGCTGACTTTTTGCTAAACCATATGCGAAATAAAAAGCACCGAAAATCTTCTTTGTTAGTATGTTTGTAATGAATACAACAACTTGAATAAACGTTTGCATTGTTTACACTTGGCTTTGTTCGCAATTTACAAGCATTCTTTGATAGGCAATGTGTGATGAAGAGGGATAAATACAATATCGTTATATATAGCAATTGCTACTAATTTACACAAAATTTGATCAATTGCGTATATCTTCTGATTGGTACAAGTGATATCTGTTGCATGAAAAAGAAGAATGTTCATCGATAGGAAAGGTTCCTTAAACAAATTACCAAATTTTACTAGCTCTGACCCGTAGATACCTGTAGAGTCTGCTTGATTCATTGATACTATCTTTTTATCTTTTGTTAGAAACCATTGATCTGAAGATGAGCTTTTCAGTGCAAATTCATTTGATAATTCAATGCAATGAAATTTATAACTGTCTCCTTTTGTCGGATTTGTTAGACATGGATACTGAACGAAAAGGTTACTTTGAACTCGTTTTGATGTTGTTTTCTCCAATAATCGATTAATTGTTTGTTGTAAAGGAAGTCGTCCTGTCCGTACCAGTTTCTTTATTGAGTACAAATGGTTTTCAAATGGGTAGGAAGAAATTGTGGGTAAATGACCAAATCTCTGAATCTCATCTACTACGTGAATTAAATAATGAATATTGCTTATTACTGAATTGAACTGCTTGAAAAAGTTATTGATAAACTGCCTGAATAAAATCTGGGCAACTGGCGAAAATCGCCGATAATAATTACATGAGCAAATTGTAAAAAAGGTTCAAAAAATTAGTGTACATTTCGTCTTCAACAAAGTGTTTTAGAATTACAACGCCAACATAATTCAGAAATGTAGCACATTCTGATGCCTTCTAGTGATTGAGAGTTTCTATTCCACGAACAGAGCGATGAATATCTACAGGTAATCGAATTTTTGAAAGAAGTTCTGAAATGTTACTAACATCGTTCTTTAACCATCGACGTGAATCTAAGCCATTGTGTCCATCACGGAAAGAAAGGAGCAGCTTCTTCATTACTCCAAGATGAAGAAGATGAAGCGAGTCAGACACAATTGTGTTTATTCTCTGTCTCGATCGAGACAAGACAACAATTCTCGCTTTATTGTCGCACGACAATTTTTACGCGATTCCCAAACTCGACTTGCGCGAGACGAGTGGTTCATTTCGTGCCGAGTTGGAAAAGTGAACACCCGGATAACCGAGGTTCATTTGTAGAACTGTCAAAGAAGCAATGTTTCATGACCAATCTTAGATAAGGGCCAATATATTTACTCCAGAAAATTTTTGTTTGTATTTATTCATTTATTTTTTATAGAATTTTTTTTTTTTTTATAGAAGCATTTAAACAATTCTACGCAAATTTTAATTTCTCATATGCTAGTATTGGATTTGTTATTTATAAATGATTTTTTAATATTGATTTGCCAACATAAATTATTTCTAAGTTTGGCCCTTATTCTAAAGTAAGCCAGGATATTTGTTTTGATGTTTTTATTCTTCAGCAGAAGTTAAGCTTTCAGTGACAAAATCTCCGCAGTTCTTCGAATGCTCGTAGGCAATCGTAAAGCTTGTAGTACACTGTTTGTCCAATAGCCAAATATTTGTCATAGGCAGATAGGCATCTGACAAACATGTATGATATCTGTCAGCTGTCTAGCTGCCTATGCCAAATATTTGGCTATTGGACAAACAGTGTACTACAAGCTTAAGGCTGTTAATAAAGTTCATAGTAAATTTTCGACAAAATGCAAAATAAAGTGGCCAGTTTTAAAACGCAGTCGCCTCTATTCGGGCAACTACCCAAGTAACCACAAGCATTATATGATTGCACTTATTCAACCAAAAATCAACATCGGTAATGCGGGATCGCACCAATTCAACAGTTTTCAAGTAATGAAGCGTTAGGTGGACCCCATAGTGGAAGCGATTGCGACGCGACGCGACGCGATGCGACGCGCTCCTAATCGAATCGATAATCGACGCGATTTGATACCCATAGTGAACGCGATTAGTAGCACTTTTCACGGAGGAAAATGAACCGAAAATCATCTCCGTATCATTTCCATTCGCTTCGATAGATCCATTTTCCGCCATAATGCACACGAATTTTGAAAATTCTGAACAATAAGTCGAAGCGGTTTGGTTTCGATAAAAAAAATCTAAAAAAGAAGAAGAAGATATATGATCGCGCGACACCGAGCGACAAACCAGTGCACGTCCTGTTCGATCGCAGGAAATCGCTCATCGCGTCGAGTCGCGTCGCGTCCACTATGGTGCGTTAGCTATGTTTTCGCTTTGTTTAAATGTACGGAGGTTGGTCGCGCGACATCGCGCGATCTGTCAAACTTCGCATCGCGTAGCAATCGCTTCCACCCTGGGGGCGCCCTTAGATTAGCTTAAGAATGTAGTGATGCATTACCAGTGCAATAATGCTACTTTAGCAATGTCTTATGGCATTACAAAAGATATAGCATTACTTCGAGTTTAGTGGGGCCCTTTTCAGCTTTAATCCAACTTCAATGATGCACTAGACGTAATACATATACCCTATATATGCATGCTATTATAGCCTCGTGGTTACTTGGGTAGCGATCGGTCCTCCCGATTCGGGGAAAACAACCTACTGTGCCAAAATTAAATAGTTTCTGGAGAAGCTAGAAAGAGACGTTACCGTCGTCAATCTGGATCCTGGCAACGATAACATGGAATACGAAAACAGCATTGATATCATGCAGCTCATTACGGTTCAGGACGTGATGGAGCAGTTCAAACTGGGACCAAATGGAGCGCTAATCTATTGTATGGAATTCCTGGAAACCAATTTCGGATGGCTTCTCGAACAGTTGAAGCTTCCTCCTGCAAATACTTCATATTCGATTGTCTGGCTGGGTGGAACTTCACCTCATCACAACGCGATGAAAAACGTTTTCGAACAACTGGAAAAACTCGGCTACTATTTATTGCACGGTTCATTTGATCGATTCTCGTATTGTTTCCGAACCGCACAAGTTTATCTCCAATTTGCATGTCACTTCATACCATGTTACAGATGGGACTACCGCATGTGAATGTTCTCGGCAAAGGCGGTTGCTCAAAGAATACGAATCCGGCGTGTCCTTCAATCTGGATGCTACACCGAAGTTTTGAACAACTGTTTTGTAGAATGAAATCGACAGTTCTATGGGCTGGGGGAACAACAATACAAAAGCTGAACGCGGCCATCAGCCAAATGGTGGAGGACTACAGTTTGGTTTCAGCTTGCTGGATTGCAATAGCGACAAATGGATTTATCAGACTTTAAAATGCAATCGATAAAGCCAACGGGTAACGTGTGGCAGCGCCAGGAGAAAAAGAACATCAACACCAACTGGCGTGCTGATAGAACAGAAACGCAGACGAAGCGGATGGAACGAGACTTAAATCCTATAAGAGTTAGGTTCGAGGTAATAAATGAAGAAATACAGAGAGACAGTACTGGTAGTCGTCATTCCGAAAAACATACAATGAGCACAAGGACAATGTTGAAATTGTTCTGAACTCCAAGATAATTAGAGTGGATGATATTTCTATTGTATTATTTTCGTAAGTAACAACCATACCGCTACAAATGTTTCCCTTCGGATCAAAAACCGGTTCTGCGTTGGGTGTGTTCCTGCTCTTCAGGGGCTTTTGAATAGAAATATTATACTCAGATGTGATCTATCAATAATGTGCGGTTTTTTTTCTTTTTGTATCCATTGCTATACCGCTTTTACCTTGAAATGGCAGATGAAGAGTAATGACTAGTTTGATACAAATATTATCATTTCTCTAATGATAAAGTTCAAAGTTTGCTTTAAAAGCAAATAACTCCCCCATATTATTTTGGAGGACGAATGTACATTAATAGCAACGTCAATATGCAACTAGCGATTTGAGGGGTGGTTCACTGTTGTGAAACTCCCCTTGGTCGAATTACTACACCTTGAAGCCAGCACCTTGTTATACATATTTGCGCCTTTGTTTTGATTTGCTGTGTTATTTTGACAGAGTATTTGAGAGTGTGTTCATGTGAGTTCATTATAAGGGTGCATTATTAGACTTGGGACCGAGCTTGGGACGATGTTCTGATACTGACTGAGCCAAGAAAAAATCGTTTCGTATCAGGACCTACTGGTCTTAGAGTTAGTCTATGATAATAGGGAAGTTTGAATTCATAACACCTATTACCTTCAAAGGCTCACGCAATTCAGTCCCCTTGGAAGGCCTTCTCTGTACTACAAACAATTAGAAGGTTGAAGACACGGACCTTTGAAGCTCTGAAGACAAACATTTGACCTTTTTTTGCATTCATTTTTTTTCAAACTATCATTCAGGAAACGAATCCGATTGACGACTTTCAATCGGTGCAGAACTTTCAAATTAAATTTCCGGCTTTTTTCAGCAGATCGCTCCGTTTCCAGCCACCTAATCGCGAATCAGCTTTCAAACGAAAAGTAGGACAAGTAGATCGTACTCGTATCCGCAAAAGTAGATCGAATCGGTGGGAGCATATCTTCTTCTTCTGCCGCGGATCGTGTTTGGTCATCATGACCCGAAGTATATCATAGTGGCGAAATCCTCAAGCCAAAACGCCGTCATCCTCAACTTCATAAACTCGTCCTCGTCACTATCCAGCGCATTTGGCTCCTGTCACTTTCGGAATATCGTTCAGTGTCAACTCCACTTCAGCTAAGCTGATGTTTAGTTAACCTTCAGTTCCTACGTGTCTGACGACACCTTCGATTCGTTTACATGGGAGCGGTATTCATTTGGGCGGTGGCGTTACATTCCATTATTGAAGTGTTTTGTTAGATGATGATGATGATGATGATGATGGTCCCGCCGCCACCCCTACACAAAGGTTTGAGCTAGACGATTTCATCTCTAAGATAATTAATTTGGTAACAATTCAAAGCAGTTATGCAAAAAATCAGTGGGGTTGTGTACAAGACACGACCGGTCGACGTAGACTACGTTAAACTAAGTGATGCATTATAATGTGAAGGAAATTCTGTGTGGCTATTATTAGCGTTAAAGGTTTCAATTATTCGGCATGATTAAAACCTTACCGATAGAAGCAGTTTTGTCATAATATGACGTGTGTGGCTCTTATGGGACCTTAGACCAGCGTTTTGAAGCCAGTATGTAAGAAAATTCTATTGTACGCTCTTGAGATATTATTTGGTGGCCCTAGAAAAGGGCCTTTTAGTTTAAATGATGACACGGTCACGGTTTGCACGTTTTACGATGGACTATATTTAAGGACTGAAGATAGTTGAGGATCTCTTAGGGAAAACAAAATTATTAATCAATGATAAACTATCATTGATTTAATATTTCTTATAATCATAACCGCTTGACATTGTAATGTTTATTCATATGTCATACTGCCTGAATGGCCAGCATCTCCGGAATTCTAACCATCGCCGGAACCATCAACGTCTGTTTGCATCGTTTTGAGGATTTCAGTAACGACAAGCTATGAGGAGAATTCTATAATACGGCACATACAAACATATATTTTGAATGATGCCTTGTCTCCTTTTCAACATTCACCATTTAAATGCCATACCATTCAGTTCGTTTATGTCTAAATCTGAGTTGTAGTATGCCTTTGCATAATTCAACTTCAAAGAATCAAAAAATTTGCAATTTATACCGTTTTTAGCAATTCTGGATTTCAAGGGTAATAATAAACGAACGATACTCTAGAATTCAAATAACGATAAAATTCGTTATCAGAAAACAATAATCAGAAACAACCGTCAATTGCAACATTTTCAGATGTGTAAGCGTCTCATAAAATGTTCAAAATTTAGGAAGTTTTTATCAAGCAGAAAATAACAAAAATTATCTTGCAGTTGTTGCTTAAGGTTATATACAAGTATATAGAGTACATGTCCTTTGACTCAGTCGATTATGTTGCCGATTACAGTTTTAACTAACTCTACACAATAATTGCTTCAAAACGATATTCAACTAGTTATACCTTTGCTAAAACATGCTTAACAAGGCGTTTGCTGTACTGGACCATGAAAAGTCGCAACCAACATTATTGAGTCAAAAAACTTTCGATGGACCTGGATATCATTAAGGATACTTATTCGGAAGAATTTACGTATTGAGTTTGTTTATTTCATCTAACTCTGGGCATTCGTATATTCGGTATACTATACGGAATAAAAAACTTCTTGATAACATCTGGCTTTCTCATATGATCAATCTATTACTACATTTCAAAACATTAAAATTCCCCACTAAATTCATTTAGTTATAAAGGTGTTGGTATGAATAAGCCCATCATAATACACAACCGCTCACTCTTACTTTTCCATTGAAAACTTTTATATTTCTACATTTTACTAATAACAGTGAATACATTAGGCCAAAGTTGAATATAAGGTTAAATGCGTACCTGAAATATGGTTTATGGTTTTTTGTAGGTATTATTCATGTTTCTATGTGAATGTCAGGTAAATTAGTGAATCATTGTATTTCATTTTAAGGAAATCGAAATATATATAAATATATTAGATCTCGCAGAAAGAAAGTGAGTTTTATAAAACATCATTATTCTTTACGCAACTAGGCAGGAAAAAGGTTGGTTAATATATGATAAATTCTTATGAATATAAATAAACACCTGATAAAATAATCACATTAAAAACATATTCAGCGCATTAAGTTGTATCGATATCATGTGAAGGTTCATATACAGTAAAGCATACTGCGCATGTCATCGCAGAATACAATCAATAATAATATTTGAAATAACGTACCTGAACCTTGAGAACCCAATGATGACAGCCGTTTTGTAAAGTCAGACATGCTCAGCGTCCCAACTAGTTGTTGGCAACCGCATTACCTCTTCTTTCTTTCAATTTCGCCCGATAACTTCCCTGAGCTCGCTACGGCATCGGTCTATGGTCGTTTCGGAGGATTTCCCGATATGACGCTCTTTAAAGCGCTTCCTGAATCACGCAAGCGTTCTGGATCAAAATCGGTTGACATTCTCCACTTTCACTATGTTTATCAAAACGTTTTTCTTCTAAAGTGGGACTCTATCCAACGCAGATGAACAACACAACAAACAATACATAACACACTACTAATTTAGATTTTAGAATTTTGGTTCGGAATATCATATTTCAACATCGAAAAATTGTGTCCGTGATAGGGAATTTATGTGGTTTAAGGTATGCGACGAGGAAAACAAGTTTTGCTAATACCACTAACACGCCAATCGACAATTTGAAACATCGTCTAATCAAACAAACTCTCAAGCTAAGAATATTAAATTGACAGTAGCAAAGATGGATTTGTATCTGGTGAAATTTATTGATTTATTGATTCTCGCGGGTTGCGCCAACCAGCAGGAATTTTCCCGACAGCTCGCTTTCCCGTACGGGCATTTTTTGAGTTGCGGCGAATGAATTGGCACCATATTGAGCGCACAAACCCAACGAAATAAAGTTTAATTCTTTTATAAACAACTCTTTTGATTCAATTGGTTGTCTATAAAGGACAGATTACCTGTTGTTGGATGTACTCCAACCAGCTGGGTGAGAAATTTTACCGACAACGCAGGCAATTAAGATTAGTTCATTCTTGAATAAACAACTCTTTTATTTGAATTTATTGTCCTCAAAAGGACAGATTATTTCCACCTGTCTGCTGCTGCTCCCTTTAAAGGACCTTTCCCCAAACAGCAGCGTTTTCGAAATCGCGGCGAAACAATCGCGCCGATAGAACAAGATGGCGGCTTGCACAAAACCCGACGCGATTGTGCGCCCTCATAAATCCGCCGTTTGCCTCATCGCGACGATCTTGTTCAGGAGAGCCTTGCTACTTATCCCCACACCAGCTGCCACGTGACCATCAGCTGCGCCACCAGCTCCGCTGCTGCGCTGAAGCGAAACGCCACCAAACTGCAGCAATTTTTTACCGCGCACAGTAGTTCATCCCATACAAAGGCGGAAAAAGTCTAAAAATGGATTTTACATAGTTTAACTATGTGTATCCAAGTAATTTCGGGTCGCTGATTTCAAATATGCTATTTTAATTGTCATCAATGACCCACACTACCGTGAAATGTGGCACTTTATGGTACCCTCGGAATGTCCAGAAGCATCCGAAAAAATGATAAATTAATTTGTCTCGACCTAAAGCAATGTGATTTTTTTCCTGTATTTGTACATAAATGTAAGTAAGACGACGTGGAAACAATCTAACTAATGGTTCTGTAAGTGGCCATTGCATGATCTTCCAGAGATTCGTTACAGCAGAAGGAACATTTGTAACTTGATAATTCGCTGATTTTATACCATAAAAAAGAGTGGGTCTTAGAATTTCACAACATTTTGGTAAGTTAGTTAAACTTTTCGAAAAGTATTTGACTTTAATTTTTTGTCCTTACGGTGACCCATTTTAAATAAGGTGATCCAGCTCTTAAAATTTGAACAAATTTATAGTTTTTGAAATTGGTTCGATTTTCAAATTTTTTTCTATAATAAAATGAGTTTTCAGAAAAGTATGTTCATGAAAAATTAATTTATTTTATTATCAATATTGAAAGGTCAGTTCTTAGTATTTTGTGGCGACTACAATTTTTGTATTATGTTTCAAATAAGAAAAATCAGACGATGTACGTAAAGTCATTATATTGATTGTATTGATTCATTTCAACAGCCATACGTTTTCATCCTTTATATCTATAAAGAGGTATACAGATCGCTTGGAAAATAAACTTCTTTGATCCAAAACCCGTAGGACCTAGTTTTGACCCTCAACTCAGATAGTCAGGATTACGAAAATGTCTGTCTGTCTGTGTATAAATGAAAAAATAAAAGAACAATAACAATTATACTTATTTTTATTTATCTCTGTGAAATCTTTCAACTTTCAGTTGAAAGTTTATATTAATTTAACACACTAATTACTGAAATCGTTTAAAACTTTCCTTGTTCGGTTTCAGCAATCACTAACATTTCTTTTTACTTGCTCTGGTAATTCGATTCGTTTTTATTTTCTCAGACTTAAGTAGGATGAAATGATAGGACCCGATGCTACTAACAATCCGTTAGAAAATATCCTCCATTGTGGCTGTCCGGGACATTTTACAGAATAATCTTTACACCAATGACGTATTTCTTTGTTCACAGCCTCCTGCTTCCTGCACAATTTTCCTACAGGGAGTACTGACGCGCTTATTGTTGATAGCCGTGAATAAGAACTTTGTGAAATGTGGTTGGCATATTATACCACGGGTAAGAGTTGGACGTAGAGCTTCGCTGTTTTTCTTGAGCAAATGCCATGTATTTTGCTGCATCAATTACTTGTCCGCATGAAATTACAATTAGGATGATCCGCAAACGGTCAATTAATTCGAAATCACTCCTGTTATCTCCGATGAATATTTTTGCGTTTTCAAAAAAAACTTCTCGCGATATTTCCATCATTGGAATAACGAAAATTGGATCTTGGTTGTCGATGTACAATCCCAGTTTTTTCAAAAAATTTTTTTATTAGTTTTTTTGCAGCGTCAATATAACTCTTTGTTGTCTGTCTTCTTCCATTTTTAAAATCTAGGCGATAAGCATGATACATTCATATGCTCTTATAAGGCATGCATGGTAAACCAACACCAAATTTAAAAAAAATCTTCGTTGATGGGTATATCGTTTAAAGTCGTTGAAATGTATTTGACAAAGTTTCTACACAGATAACATTTTTAAACTCAAAAGAGGATTAATTAGATAAATGTTTACACTTTTTACACCCCTATACATTTCGATAGAAGTAATAATCTGTTAGGCTGCATTGTGGGAAAGGTTAGTTTATTCCATATTATTATATCGAAGAACGAGTGCGAATTTTATGGTTTCAGCAAAAAACAAAAAGTGTGTCCTTGTGACTTTAGAGGGTCATGTACAATTTATGCTCTAGAGAGGATGGGGATTGAAGTTTAGTAACAACAAGCAAAGTTCGAAACAACAAGCGGCAATAAACTGGTACTAAAGAAGAAAAGAAGAGAAGTGAATTTGTTACATGTGAATTATATATGCATTTTGTTTGAAAGTACAAACCTCAATTGATCCTACTATCGTGAGATCTGGCCTTTTATCTTTTCTGGAAATACTAGGAATACAGGCCCCGAGGTAAAATAGTATATTGGATCTATTGCGAGATTTATGATTTTACAAATTTTACACGTGTTTTCATAAAGACATTCACAGACACTGGCCTCTCGGAACCATGATTGCACCAATTTATGAAAGAACCCAGATTTTCGAAAAGCTGGCAAAAAAATCTTCAAAATAAGCCTATTGTGGTGTATGTGCGCGTGTGTGCTCATATTTGAATATTTAGTTGAAGTTTTTTCCGATTCTCCATACATTTTTATATGGGAGCAAAAATCACGACCACGTAAGTCCCATACTTTGAAAATTTTCAGAGAGCACAGTTCTTATTGATGCTTCATAAAATTTTGGAATAAGAAACTCAAATAGTGTACAAAGTTATAAAATATATTTGTTGTAAAATGAAAAGTCGATTTTCGACTTTTTCGCATATGGAATGCTGTGCCGCGGCATGTAATCGCGATGGAAAAATCGCCGCTGTGAATTACATGGCGGCTTATCTAAGGAAACTCACAAACCAACGCAATTAAAAAACGCATCGCGTCGGTTTGTGCGCTCCCCGCAGCTCTATATAATTTTTAAATGGTTTTTCAATGACGGTCGCAAAATTTTAGATTTTCATTGACACCCTACCCTTGCCGTAGACGTAGTCTACGTCAAAAAAACGAACGATTCTCTACAGACAAATTTCTTCAAAAGTATCATTTGCTTCTGGCGACATAATTGTGAAAAGCTTTGATGTTAACCACAAAAGTTCGCAAGTATTCCCAGCAATCAGGAAATTCTGTTGCGAATTCAGATCACAAGAATCCGGATTTAAGGACATTGTCAAAGACAAGCCAATATCAGATGCCTTTAACTACAGAGTCAGAAGTTCCAACACTAATGGAACGCCACCTTGATTTTGGGTACGATAAGGATATCCCCAATCAGGGAGATCGAGAAAATTTCCAGAAAAACCGAAAGAAATATGAGCCAACCTAGTCAAAACTTTTACTTTCAAGCCACAAAGAATTGACGAAGAATTCCCCGACATTCAGCCAGACAACTCGCTACTATTTCATAGTACCATCTAAAACATCAAAGGCCAATTTTTTTTAACGTTTAAAGAGTCCATCATATCCTGTATGTACCGCGCAGAGCTCAAAATAATTGTAGACTACTTTCTTTATTTTTTTATTTTTTTTTAAACTAACACAACATTATACAAATTTCTATCATCATCATTCCCAAGTAACAATTTTGGTTTTATAAGGGTTCTGAAGAGCATGAATTAGACTTCAAGAATGCTATAAAACCACGATAAAACCAACAATGTTCCTTGGGTTGTGACAAATAAATAATTAGTATTGTAGTATTATGGTGAAAAAATAAAGTGCGAAAAATAAAATAGCCAACTCATTATAATCCGTTTGTAAAGAACTTCGTCAAAATACATTCTTCATTTTTACGAAAAAGCAACATAAATGTTACAAAAATGGTCCACACAAATTAATCCGTTTTTAATAAATAAAAACATCGTCAGGTACAATCTTCATAAATATTGAAAAAAAAATTCACGCTTGCTGCTCAGAATACAGTTTTAGTATGTAAAATACATGGTCTTTTTAAATTCTGAAAGTGTTGGTGCACGTTTAATGTGCTTGGCATCGAATTGAAAACATTTATTCCTTCAAAAATATAATGAGTTTTGTGAAGCACATGTCAAAAATTCCGATTGTGCTTATTTCATCCGCGTTTCTAGTATTATATCTATGAATATCACTTCCTCTTTCAATCCGATCACACAAATATCGAGGAAGCAAACCATTTACTACTTTAAAAATGAACACCATAGATAAATACGCAATTCTTTGCTTCACTGATAGCCATTGTAAAACGTCTAACATAAAAGTCGAGGAAGTGAATCTGTTACATCTTAAAATCAAGCGCATTATTTTATTCTGCAAACGCTGTAACCTCAATATTTGTGTTTGGTTGGCCAAGAACAAAATGGAAGGGCAAAACTCTAAATGAGGGGAGATGATTGATTTGTATAGCTGTATTTTACTGCAAGTAGTTAAATCGTTTTTTAATCGGCATAGAATTCCATACTCCTTGGCAATTTTCTTGATGACATTGTCAATGTGAGCGTTGAACTTTAGCTTGTCATCAATAATCACGCCAAGATATTTAATCTCCCGAACGCGATCAATTGCCTCATCATCAATCGTAACTGAGAAATTCTCATTTACTCGATTCTGTGAAATTACCATAAATTTAGTTTTACTTATATTCAATTTCAATTGCTTACATTTCAACCATCTACTTAGAAAACGCCAATCTTCGTTCAAATGGGTAACGGCTTCATTTAAATCTTTAGCTGCAATGAACAACACAGTGTCATCTGCAAACAGATTAATGTCACAAAATCGTAAAACACGTCGCATGTCATTAATATACATAATAAACAAAAGGGGCCCTAATACACTTCCCTGGGGAACACCAAGGTTATTCCCCACGGGACTGGAAACAGAATCATTAAAAACAGTCATTTGTGTTCTGTCAGACAAATAGCTTTCAAACCATCTGTATGCAGTACTCGAAATTCCAAAGCGCTTTAATGCTTTCAACAACAAGGGCCTAGAAATTGTTTCAAAAGCGCGTTTCAGATCCAAAAAAGCAGCAAAAATTGTTTGTTTACTCTCTAAGTTATCTTTCCATTTTGCTAATACTAAATATAACGCGGTTTCACAAGAATGGCCTTCCCGGTAGCCAGATTGTTCCGAAATCAACAAAGAGTTACTATTCAAATATTGTAACAACTGGCCTTTCACAACAAGCTCTAAAATTTTCTCTAATGTGTGCAACATGTTGATAGGACGAAACTCTTCGGCTTTAATCGTCCCAGCAACCTTTTGAATCGAAACAACCAACGATTCTTTCCTCACTTCAGGCACGTGCCCAGTTTGCAATGATTCATTAATAAGGTCCAGTAAAGTGTGACAAATGACATGAAAGCAATTTTGAATAACTCTAACATTATCTACTCCAGCCGTTTTTCCTAAGGAAAAGCAAATATTTCTAAGCTCATCTCTGTGATCGGGTGAAAACTTTCAAATCTACAATTAATATTAACTGGCTGGTTTAATTCATCAGGTTCATCGACCAATTCAATTGATTGGTTGATCAATGAAACGCTATTGACGAAATAATCATTAAACTTAGATGCAATTGCTTGTTCAGACTGTTCTATTGTGCCTTCAAAAGTTTTGGACCGCGGTCTGCAATTGCTAGGTTTCAATAATGATTTCAAAATTTTCCATAACTCTCTGCTGTTGTTTTGATGTTGATCAATTTTCCTCTGTATATATTCACAACGAGTTTTGTTAATGGATTGTGAATATTTATTCCGCGCGATTGTGTACTTATTCCAATGATTATCACTATTAGATCTACAAAACTTTTTGTGCAATTTATCCCTCTTGCGTTTAAGACGTAAAAGATCCAAATTGTACCAGCTGTTTGAGTTCTGCAAAGAAACAAATTTTTGTTCAACTAGCTTATTTGTACACGTTTTCATGGTATTAGTAAGAACAGCTGCAGACTCATCTAAACTACCGCTCGCGATTTTAAAATCTACGCTTCTCTGAACAAGGTTAGAAACAGCCTGTTTTGAATATTTCCTCCAGCACTTCAATTTCACAAAATCATCGCTATTATTCAAGTTATTCTCAATTACGTTAATACCTACTGTCTCATGATCGGTTATTTTCAAATCAGTATCGACAACTGAACAAACAGAATCAAAGTTAGAATAAACATGATCAATTAAAGTTCTACTGTGCTTGGAAATTCGCGTATATTCATCTACCATTTGTCTCAAATTGAAAAAGTTAGCTAAATGCCTCAAATGATTCGAATTATTATTATCACGCCAATTTATATTGAAATCACCAGCAATTATATTTAATTTACTCGAATCAAGAAATACCTCAAGCCAGTTCTCTAAAATTTCAATAAAACGCTGGTCACTAGAACTGGGAGAGTGATATAAAACACCATAGTTACCCATCATCATGCCACGTACAACTGTTATGCCCAAGAACCAGTTACCATCAACCATTTCGTTGTGGCGAAGATTGAATTGAACTGATTCTTTGGCATAAATAGCAACACCGCCAGTATGTCTAGAATGTGATAAACAAGCAGCAACAGTATATCCCGGAATGCAATATTGATCAAAGGCTTCAATTTCAACAATGTGAGTTTCTGCTAACAAAACCAAAAGTGGACGTTTTTCTTCTACAATCTGACGTAATGCTACGTAGTTTGTAGACAATCCCGCAATATTGAAATACAAAAAAATAAATTGATTACCATTCTGCCTGGAACTCGGTTGCTATTTATTGAAACGCAAGCTGCTTTTCTTTTGTTCAAAAAGTCTCTTGTACACCAAACATTGAGAGCTAAATGCGGCATCGTTTACGTCCACGTTAATTTTACGTTCTTTATTCATTTTCAAACAAATCACACATTTCAAAACAGTTGACGTACACTCCGATGTCTTGTGGTTTTGAGTACACCGAGAGCATGTATCACAGTTTTTGCAATCAATGCTCTTATGTACAAATTCTCCACATTTGAAGCATCTCAGAACATTAATGTCAGGATACACAAAGCACCGATCAAAATCTACATTTACTTCATTTGCTTTTAACATACAATTATATGTATCCAAATCGACTTCAATTACCGCACTAAACTTGTTGTAAATGAACCGTGGATTTTCGTAAACTCTAACTACTTTTACATCATTTATTGCGATGTTTTCATTTTGACTTTTCAAATAGTCTATGAAAACATCGGAGGATAATTGACGGCTCATGCCCACTACTTTCAATCTTGGCACCGACGTGGGAACAACAGCATTATAATTTTCACCAAGATTGCTTTCAATACCATTTTTCACATTAGTTACATTTGCTCCGATCGCACATTCAACAATAATGGCACCATCTTTTCCATTCCTAAAATTACTAATTTTGTGTGTTTTTGGATCTAATTGAGTTTTCAAAATATTACGAGTATCATCGTAAGCTTGTTTGGACTCTTTTGGTTTGATCACAATGACTGGACGAGCCTTACGATTGCTTTTTTTACTACTATTACCTTTAATATTACTATTTTCTTTACTTTTATCATTTACATTTTCATTTCGCCTCTTTACGACATCCGCAAAAGTAGCGTTGCCTTGAAAAACATCATCAATTGCATCGTTATCGTTTGTTTGAATTTTACGCTTTTTGCCAATTTGCAATAGATCGGATTCAGAATGAATCGCGTCAGACCACGCGCGGGCATAATTCATTACAGCTAAACTTTTTCGCGCATTAATCTCCAAAACTGAACTTGTCATAGCATCAAATTTCTCACAGATTAATTTATCAAAAGACTGATTTATACTTTGTCTCAAATGTTCCATCCCGTTTTTCAACGCGTTGTCTATTTGGGCAGAAATTTGATCTCGCATGCAAGTGATCGAGTCCGAAAGTTTTTTCATACCTTCCTCCATCCGCTTAGCATCCGAGATCGCATCTTCTTGCCCACCACAACACTGGTCTGATAGACAGTCTACACATTTAAAGCAAAGGTTCGCATTATCGGTCACAAGCTTTGCCGTTCCTTTCGTAAGTGGTGTACACTTGTAATGGAATACACGCGCACTTCCCTACACAAGTTAACGGCAGATCAGCCGCAACCATTCCCTCATTGCATGTATAACAACAGGCCATTGTCAAGCAGTAGGCTCAAAACACATTATACATACGTCGACGCTACCGATAACCAACGACCCTTACCAAAGAAAAAGACAAGGCAAAAAATATGTAGCACAAATGGTCTCCCGGGGGCGCCGGTTTAACGACCAATAAAATTGAAATTTAATTAGAACAAGCTGCAATCGCAACTGTTCTTTTACTTAGCCTGTTCTCAAAAACACTCTAGATGCGCGTTAGAAAATTTATTTTGCGTATCGCAACACTTTTCACACGTAAAATAATTAAAAATTATGAGCACAAAAAACACAACACTATTCCGTTCGTCATCACACTTGTCAATGATCGTGGTTCAAAGGTCTGGATGTAAGTAGCGGTTTCATTCGTGTTATGTCAAGACTTATGTCCAACCACTAGTCGCTAGACGCCCATCTCAACAGAATTAACCACGTCGATAGCAATTTATGTAGGTGCGGAACCGGTTATGATGACAGTGCTTACGCAGTTTCGCATTGCCCGGATGATGATGCCTCCAGAGCACGACTATTGGATACCCTAGTGGCCCGAGGTGACAACCCTTCCGCGAGGTAAGAGATGTTTTGGGAATGCGAGATTCATTCATTTTATTAACGTCTCTTTAAACTATACGTCTGCTGTAGACGTTTTAGTTCATTCGAGACGGATTGGGAATGCGTGATCTTCCCTACATGCAAGCGATTTACGAGTTCCTTTGTTATTCTGATCTGAGAGTGTAACGTCATAACCCGAGAAGAGTGTAGCGTGTCGCGAGATCGCGCCGTGCTCGCGATTCATTAAAAAACTGCATACAATCAATTGCGCTGTTGTGTGTTGGTGATTCTTCCTCAAGCGAGTCCAAAGTGTCGTCGTTCGCGGGTATTGTGGGGGAAGATATTTCCTGCAACCAAGTGCCAGTATCTAGAACTAGATTTTAGAAGCAAATACCACAACCGTACCGAAGTGAATTTTGATTCAGTGTTCAGGATTAGTTTGTAAATTAATTAGTGCAAGAAGAGTGTATTAGACACAGATATCATGTTACTACCGGAAGTTTTCCGACACGGCGGCGACGGCCGGGTTGATGTGGACGAGTGCCAACGGCAGCAGCTGCGGTCCAGCAGGACTTGGCCATCTAGGATATCGAGGAGAGCTGGTTTGCAAAGCAACAAATAATTTATTTCTACCATATTTTGAAGACAATATCGAATATCCTGTTTTATTTTATTTCGTCTATTTTGTTTTGTTTTGTTTTTCGTTATGCTTGTCTCTTTTCAGTTACATTAGAGCGGCCCATTGCTTTTAGCGAAAAGTGCTACATATTTTCAGCGTATTGTTAACCAAAACGTATCCGGCTGCTAATCTTTTCCCAACTATTCAACATCCCAGTGATTTCTCGTGGAAGTGCAGAGGATTACTCGGCTTCCTAAAAAGCGAGTATCATGTCAACACGTTCCTTTCCATTCCCTACTTGACCAGCATTCGGACACGGCCGGCGCCGGTATTGCTTTATAATGGGTAACCAGTTTTTACACATTGAAGATGTATGTTAGTCCCAAACATCATCTGTTGGTTCTTTGTGCAAATACAGCTGATCTGGCAATAACGGAATTGTATCCGTGGGCGGTCAATCATGCTCATGCTCATGCTCTCAGCAGAAGTTAAGCTTCAGTACACTGTTTGTACACTCCAGCCACACTTTACTCAATTTTTGAGTACAATTGTATGCTATCTCTTTTTCTCTCACGGAAATGTTACTCAATTTTCGTTAAAAAGTGGATCTACTCAAAAATTGAGTCGAGGGTCAGTACATTATTTGTCTCAGTCTCAATTTTGTTTATGTCAATGTTGTCTTCGCCACCCAGGACACGACCAAGCATTTAAGCTTTCAGCTTGAAACCCAATGCTTTGTAGGCAAAAGTCATGGGCTGGCTTCATTCTCACTTTTAAAACAAACAAAATGACGAATGCCAAGCCGCGTGGAGGCCAATGTATAATGAACTGCATTTTTAGGTGCACTCGAAAAACTATTAGCTTATCTAAATCAAATCGGCACGACAAATTATGAATGAAACTTATTTTTTCATAGGTGAACCAGAGCTTCTTTATTAAAAATAATAATAATAACGATTTATCCTTCTACTTCCTTTTACGGTCCAGAATTTCAAGCTTTTATTTTTGCATTTCAATAATTCCAACTTATATTCCAGCTCATCTTTCCGGTCCTTCTGTTTTTGCAGCAAGTACTCCCGATGAAATTGCACTTCTTGTTCCCGTAGCTTGAACATTTTCCGAGCGTACCTGGCGCATTCTTCGGTGCTCTGCACAATCTTTCTCATGCACTCTGTTTGCTCTATAAGCAGTTCGTTACGCACATCGTGTTGCTCCGGATGCTTCCGTTTGCGTTGGGATGTTACGGTAATTGCGTTATTTTGACTGCAGCATCCATTCTCATTCTCTTCATCTTCCTCTTCCAATACGGCTTCGTGCTCCATAACCGGGTCCTCATCCTCGCACGCATCCGCTACTTCATCCTGCATGCCACGGTGCATGGTGCTCGAAAGAAGTGGGGATGCCGGTGGTGACAAATTCAGACGAGAATCATTCACTTTGGAACGCCGGGCAAGACCAAATACAGGACCTAGAAATAAGTAAATTTTATTTTATTCGATTTGATAAGAAATGTGGTTTTATCAGTTGCAAAAACGCTTTTGCTAAACTGTTTTTGTTTTGCAATTGCCACTATACACACCGTTTTCCTTCATGCTGTTTGGTTCTCCCCCAGTCGCATTACCCTCGCGTTTGTTGTGGGCCAGCTTTCGCTTGATGGTTAGCTTGTAACTACCCCAACCCTGTAAAGAAATAAGTTAAGATTTAAATAAAACATTTACATTTTTTCATGCACATTACCTTTTGCCATTCCTTAACAGTAGCGAGTTGGAGGACCGCGGCTGTTAAGTCCTGCCGTCAATTGCTTCCATATCCCGTCATAAGAAGCACTTTTCATACCGGAGAGCTCACAGAACTTTTGGCCTTTGGCCACCGACGGGTGCGCTTCCATTTGGCCGACAAGGAAGTCAAACTGCTTCCGATTGGTAACACGTAGCCTGGAAATAAAAATATTTGCAATTTACAGCACTTTTCATGGGTGAACGAAAACTAGACTTACTTCTTAACCTCCATTTTTTTGTTTTGAATTGGCTCTCGACTGCCTCAGACGTGTTGACTGTTCTCGCTCGAAAATGTAGCATGACGCGAACTTTTGTCGATGTACATCAACTTGTGGAATGCAACAAAAGTTCAACGGTGTTCATCCGTATTGACTTTTGTCGCTCCATCCGACTAAGGGAATCGGTTGACACAAACGACTCAACTTATTTCGTCTCGCCCGAGACGGAGAATAAACACGAATAACGTCTTCTATGATATCGATAGGAAGCTTCAATAGAGGTGTTATCACTGGTTGAATGAATAGTTTTCCTTTTTCTCGTAGTATCTACACCAGCTGATGTTCTTTATACAGGCCTCGTCGGAATTCTGAATCAGTTCTCTTAACTGATGATGTGTTGGGAAATATGTTCGTACGCAGCAAAGAAGAATGGTAACTAACAGTACAGCATTGTAAGCAACCGTGCTGAGAGTTAAAATTGACAACTCCTAAAAACATACATATATATGTATATCAACATAACCTCGGAGGTTAAAATACCGAGTAACATTTTACCTTTAATAAAAGCTCTCGCTGGTGAATCACATATAGAAGCTCGTATATTCACTTTAAGCTCAAATCCGTTTACAATCAATCCATCTTGTAACACGGGCAGTGCATCAACCACAAACATCTCCAAAAAATCTTCAACCTTCTTTGGTTTCGAACGGCCGTAAAATATTTCTGTTACCATAGGGTCAATATCTGGCTTTTCATAAATATTGAACAAAATTGGCCACTCCGTTATTAAACAAGGGAAGACCATCAATGTTGATGTTTATTGATATCGTTTGTGATTTACTGATTCCAGTAAAACACTGCCGAAGACAATTTTCTAAAAGTAAATTATAAAATTAGGTTTGTCAATAAAATTTTGAATTCTGCATTTTACTTACCAATTCCATGATGCCAGTGTTCAGCACCGCCAATAGTAATTATGGACGGCTTAATTCGAGGAGTATACAATAAACGTCTCGGGTCTGTAGGCAATGTTGAGTCAAGGTGATTCAGTTGTTGTAAAAGCGGTTTCATGGCTTGCTGTCGAATATTATACTGTATGCTCCAATTCCGAAGATATGTCGATAGATCATCCAGATGATATTGTATTTCGGGTTCCATATTAACTGCTCCGATGTTATCAGGATAAACCGAATCACAAATAGTAGAGGAATGGCTTGTAAGATGGAACAGCACCACTTTTGACATTCATAGCGACAACACGATCGCGCTGACAGGTGTTAACCTCATTTTTGACGTAGACTACGTCTTACGGCAAGGGTAGGGTGTCAAATGAAAATCTAAAAAATTGCGACCTAAAAAATTGTACGCGAATAACTCAAATAATCCACGATAGATTTACATGATTTCTTCATCAATCGGTCGGAAATTTTACCGCGCTCCAATTCAATTGTCAAACATTATTCTCAAACAATAGTAAACTATTGAAAATAACGCAAATATAATATTGTAACCCGTCAGCCTTGCGAGTTTCCCGTGGACTAGTAAAAATGGCTTATGCGCCACTCCCGAGGGAGACCATCTACCAATGTTGGAGTTGCCCGACCTTATTGAGACCCTTCAGGGGAGGGTTCTGGTTTTTCCCAAATCTATGGGCGGGAAACAAGCTGGTTGACCAAGGAAACGGAATGTTGCTCGAACAAACGGTCGTGCAAACAAGTAAATGTTGTACGTAAAACCCATTCAAACCGATGAGAAAATTTCATTCGCGGTGGGTATCATCACGGGAAAACCTTTCCCCCAAACACTTTGAACAGATTACCGTTCGATTAGAGACCTGTCCTTTGGTTGGATTCAGGGCCAACCTCCCCAGGAAATGACCAAAGACTAAAAAAAACGACCGAGAACGTGGAAAAACTACATTTACCTCTCTAGACTTCTCCCATTAGCACATTATTATCATTGGTTACTTATTTATTTAACACATCGACGAAATAAAGGCTTCGATTTCTCCAATTTCATCCTACATCTATATATGTGCTTCCATATAACTACTTTATCGACAAAATTCAAATAGGCCTATCATACTTTCCCTCACTATCTCACTTGTACTAATTTCTTCGTGTGCTTCTCTATAATATCTGCGGTGCGACAATGGTGTTCATTAGCTGAGTTCCATCGATGTTGCCGATTACAGACGCATAAGCGGGACGAACGGTAGGGCCGAAATAAACGGTGCCACGCTAGCGGTAGAACGCTACTAGGGGCCAAAATTCACCATGCGCATGGGAAGAAAAATGAACATGCATGTTACTCACGATTCGACCCGTTTACTTGCGTTGTTGCATCGGTGGTGGTTCGCTGCTGCTGCTCCTAGACCCGTACTGAACACGTGGTCATGCTCCTACGGACTCCGAATTTACTGCTGGCTCGTTGTCGCCGTTGTGGTGGTTCTCAACGACGCCTCACGCGTTGAATGTGCGACTGGCCCGACGGGGTGCAGCCGTCTGATCGTTGGTCGTCACCAACGATGGTACAGTGGTAACATGCGCGCCTCGCACGCGGGTGTCACCGGTTCGAATCCGGTCGGAAGATGTTCGACGGATTATTATTTTAGCATCGCTTTGCTACTATGCTGCCATGCTGGTACGAGAAATCGGTCTCGTTGTTGCCGCCCTGCCAAGGGCGCGGGAATTTACGTAGCTGCCCTCTCCGGCCCACGTGTACCGCCGGGACAAACTTCGCAGCTGGAAAGCGGGGTCGAAAACGGTCGCTGACTCAGGGTGTGGTGTGACGGGCCTCTCGCAACTTGCCAAGATCTGTCAGGAGAATATCGCGTCGCACTACAGTTACTAAAACTACCTGCGGTAGAATCCAATTAAGCACACCATTTACCTGTCGCATCCAAAAAAACCAATGTTTGCACCAAACACTGCCAACTAATGCACACCCTATGCACACTCTTTGCCTACTTAAATAACTCGCTAACTATGAGGGAAATTGGGAAAAAATCTATATAAGGAAATTGAAGATTCTTCACGTTTTTTATTTAAGTTCACCTGAACTTTTACACCACGGCGCAATAACTCTACTGGACCGATCTCGCCTCTTCCACATACCAGAACGAAGTGAACGAGTCAAGTTCTAAGCTCCTCAGATAAACCGCGAAATCTGTGTATCTCCATCACCGGAAATCACGCAAATCCACGAAGTGGAATTTCGTGAAGGTCGCTAATCGCCTTTACGCACACCACTTCCCTATTTGTTAGGAGAAAGCATTCCATTTCCTTTGTGGAAACGGTCTATAAACCTGATCCCACCCGAAGATTTACAAAAGCAAGGGGGGTCAACGATATTTGAACCTAGGTCGATAGCCGAGACTCGCACATGGTAAAGTCCGTTTGGCTGACGATTTACACTCGGCGCCAGAATTCAACAAGGAACTCATTTTTCTTATTGTATGCGAGGTGGAGCAAATGAATAAATGAACTCTAAAACTAATGATACTCAAGATAAATGAACTATTTACAAGGGGTAATTCAATAGGTATTTCAACATCTCTTTAATATGTACAATTTTATTAAATCTACTAAATTCTAAATTCAAATTCGTGGTACCGCCACATTATTCCTCACTAAATTTTCGAAAATTTGATTGGTCATTGAATTTTACAATTCAAAACCCAATCAAATTTTCGAAGGATATCTGATTTTACTTCGACTGATAATCTTGATTTCCGGGGTCATATGTGGTCATCGTCAATGTATTGACTCTTCCTCAATTTACAAGCTATGATCAATCAATCACGCTAGCTACTGACCATCAGCGTTTTTCAACTCCGGTCTCCAGCAGAAAAAAGTATCGTCAAAAGCAAAACAAAATCCTAAAAAAAATTTACAACGAAAACTAAACTACTAATGAAATATTATTAAATTTCTAAAAATTTGTTATCTCTCGAAATGCTGATCTTGATAAAACCAATAAACTTTAACATGCATAATTCAGACTGTTGGCAACACTGACACCCTTAAAATCTTTAAATTACAGATATACGTATCAATCAAACTTCGAAAATAAATTAAAAAAATCAGTGGGGTTGTGTACAAGACACGACCGGTCGACGTAGACTACGTTAAACTAAGTGATGCATTATAAATGCTAGAAATTCTGTGTGGCTACATAGCGTTAAAAGGTTTCAATTATCGCGCCGGTCGCTTACCCTTACTGATAGAAGCAGTCATTTGGTATTATTACGTGTGTGGGTTTTATGGGACCTTAGACCAGCGTTTTGAAGCCAGTATGTAAGAAAAATTTATTGTACGCTCTTGAGATATTATTTGGTGGCCCTGAAAAGGGCCTTTTGGTTTAAATGATGACACGGTCAGCTGGCTGTAATGTTTTACGATGGACTATATTTAAGGACTAGAAGATAGTTGAGGATCTCTTAGGGAAAATAAATTATTAAATCAATGATAGTTTTAGTCATTCTTATAATCATAACCGCTTGACATTACTAATGTTTATTCGTATGTCATACTGTGCCTGAAATGGCCAGCATCTCGGAATTTAACCATCGCTGAACCATCAGTCATCAATGTTTTGCATCGTTTGGGGATTTCTATGCACCACAAGCTGGCAGAGGAAATTTATAATACGTACATACAAACATATATTTTGAATGATGCCTTGTCTCCTTTTCAACATTCACCATTTAAATGCCATACCATATTCGGATCATTTGTATACAATCTGAGTTGTAGTATGCCTTTGCATAATCTTTTAATCAAAGAATCAAATTGCAATTTATGCAATTTTAGCAATTTGGATTTCAAGGGTAATAATAAACATTGTATTTCTAGAATTCAAATAACGATAAAATTCGTTATCAGAAAACAATAATCAGAAACAATAATCAATTGCACATTTTCAGATGTGTAAGCGTCTCTATAAAATGTTCAAAGTTCAGAAGTTTATCAAACAGAAAATAACAAAACATCTTGCAGTTGTTGTAAGGTTATACAAGTATATAGAGTACATGTCCTTTGACTCAGTCGATTATGTAGCGCACGATTACAGTTTTAACTATAACTCACACAATAATTTAGCTAGAAACGATATTCAACTAGTTATACCTTGCTAAGACATGCTTAATAAGGCGTTTGCTGTACTGGACCATGAAAAGTCACCAACCAACATTATTGAGTCGAAAAACTTTCGATGGATATGGATATCATTACGATACTTATTCGAAGAATTTTAGTAAAGTTTGTTTATTTCATCGCTCCGGGCATTCGGCTATATTCGGTATACTATACGGAATAAAAAACTTTGATAACATCTAAATGACTTTCCTCATGTGATCAATCGGCCATTCCATTTCAAAACATTAAAATTCCCACTAAATTCATTTAGTTATAAAGGTGTTGGCATGAATAAGCCCATCGAAAAACACACAACCGCTCACTCTTACTTTTCCATTGAAAGCTTTTTATTCTACATTTTACTACAGTATTTAATACATTAGGCCAAAGTTGGGAATATAAGGTTAAAATCACAATTTCAAATATATTTATGGTTTTTTGTGAAATTATTATTCATGTTTTCATGCGAATGTCAGGTAAATTAGTGAATCCATTATGGCTAAAATTTTCAGGAAATCGAAATATATAAATATATTAGATCTCGCAGCAGAAAGAGAGTGAGTTTTATAAAACATCATTATTCTTTGCAACAGAGTATGGGAAAAAGGTTGGTTAATATATGATAAATTCTTATGAATATAAAATAAAACACCTGATAAAATAATCACACATTAAACATATTCAGCGCATTAGTTGTATCGATATCATGAAGGTTCATTTTAAAAAGCATGCTGCGCATGTCATCACCAGAATACAATCAATAATATGTTGACTGTAATAAGACAGGGAGCCCAATGATGACATGCAATTTGTAAAGTCGAACCTTCTCCAGCGTCCCAACTAGTTGTTGGCAACGCATTACCTCTGTTGCTTTCAATTTCGCTTTGATAACTGTTACGAGCTCGCTCGGCATCGGTGCACATTTGTTTCGAGGATTTCCCGTATGTTCGCTCTTAAGCGCTTCCTGAATCTGCGTGCGCGTTCTGGATCAAATCGGTTAGGCATTTCACTTCTACTTTGTTTTCACAAAACGTTTTTCTTCCTAGAGGTAGGACTTTATCCAACGCGAATCGTTAACACAACAGAACAACTGTTTATAGACACTACTAATTGGAATTTACAGAGAATTTTTGGTTCGGAATATCATGTTCAACATCGTAAATTGTGTTCGTGATAGGGAATTTATGTGGTTTGTTGCATGCGACGAAGGGAAAACAAGTTTTGCTAATACTCACTGGCTGCCAATCGGCAATTTGAAACGTAAATCCCAATCAAACAAACTTCCTCAAGCTGAGAAATATTAAATTGACAGTAGCAAAGATGGATTTGTATCTGGTAGAATTTATTGATTTATTGATTCATCGCGGGTTGCGCCAACCAGCCAAAATTTTCCTGACAGCTCGCCCTCCGGTGCAGGCGTTTTCTTGCAGTCATATGAATGAAATTGGCACCATATTAGGCGCACAAACCTAACGAAATAAAAAGTTTAATTTTGAGTAAACAACTCGACTAATTGGTTGTCTCAAAGCGATGATTATCAATTGATGGATACGCCAACCAGCTAAAGAAATTTTTTACCGACGGCACCGGAACTTAATTTTAAGATTAGTTCATCTTGAATAAACAACTCTTTTATTTTGAATTTATTGGTTCAAAGGACAGATTATTTCCACCTACCGCTTACCGCTGCTCGCCCCCAAGGACGCTTTTCCCCAAACAGCAGCGTTTTCAAAGTCATATGAAACAATCGCCACGATGAGGTAAGATGGCGGTTTGCACAAACCGACGCGATTGTGCGCCCTCATAATCCACCATTTTGCCTCATCGCGACGATCGCGTTTGGGAGAGCCTTGCTACTTATCCCCACCAGCTGCTACGTGACCATCAGCTGCCTCTGCACCAGCTCCGCTGCCGTACAAATGAAGGCTCCACCAAACTGCAGCAATTTTTTGCCACCGCGCACAGTGATTCCATCCCATACAAAAGGCGGAAAAAAGTCTAAAAATGGATTTTACATAGTTTAACCATAGACTAACTCTAAGACCAGTAGGTCCCATACAAAAACGATTTTTTTCTTGGCTCAGTCAGTACTAGAACATCGTCCCAAGCTCGGTCCCAAGCTCAATAATGCACCCCTTATAATGAACTCACATGAACACACTCTCAAATACTCTGTCAAAATAACACAGCAAATCAAAACAAAGGCGCAAATATGTATAACAAGGTGCTGGCTTCAAGGTGTAATTCGGACCAAGGGGTTCTACAACAGTGAACCAATTTCAAATCGCTAGTTACATATTGATTGTTGGTTTAACCATAGACTAACTCTAAGACCAGTAGGTCCCATACAAAAACGATTTTTTTCTTGGCTCAGTCAGTACTAGAACATCGTCCCAAGCTCGGTCCCAAGCTCAATAATGCACCCCTTATAATGAACTCACATGAACACACTCTAAAATACTCTGTCACAATAACACAGCAAATCAAAACAAAGGCGCAAATATGTATAACAAGGTGAAGGCTTCAAGGTGTAATTCGGACCAAGGGGTTCTACAACAGTGAACCAATTTCAAATCGCTAGTTACATATTGATTGTTGGTTTAACTATGTGTATCCAAGTAATTTCGGGTCGCTGATTTCAAATATGCTATTTTAATTGTCGTAATAGGCCACACTACCGTGATATGGCCACTTTATGGTACCCTGGAATGTCCGGAACATCCGAAAAAATGATAAATTAATTTGTCTCGACCTAAAGCAATGTGATTTTTTTCATAACCATTTGTACATAAAATGTAAGTAAGACGACGTGGGGAACAATCTATGGTTCTGTAAGTGGCCATTGCATGGTCTTCCGGAAGTTCATTTGTAGAAGGAACATTTGTAAAACTTGATAATTCAGCAATTTTATACCATAAAAAAAGAGTGGGTCTTAGAATTTCACAACATTTGGTAAGTTAGTTCATTTTCGAAAAGTATTTGACTTTAATTTTTTTTGTCCTTACGGTGACCCATTTTTAAATAGGGTGGTCCAAAACCAAAATTTAGACAAATTTATAGTTTTTAAGAATTGGACCGATTTTCAATTTTTTTCTACATAAATAAAATGAGTTTTCAGAAAAAGTATGTTCTTAGAAAAATTAAATTTTATTTTATTATCAATGACGAAAAGGTCCAGTTCTTAGTATTTTAATGGCGACTACAATTTTCATGTATATTTCAAATAAGAAAAATCAGACGATGTACGTAAAGTCATTATATTGATTGTATTGATTCATTCCAATATGCGTTTTCATCCTTTTACTATCTACTAAAGAAGGGTATACAGATCGCTTGGAAAACCGACTTTTGATCCAAGGCCCGTAGGACCTAGTTTTGACCACTCAACTCAGATAGTCAGGATTAGAAAATGTCTGTCTGTCTGTGTCTGTGTGTGAAAAAATAAAAGAACAATAACAATTATACTTATTTTTTATTTATCTCCTGTAAAAATCTTTCAACTTTCAGTTGAAAGTTTATATTGTTTAACACTAATTACTGAAATCAGATTCAGAGCTTTCTTGTTCGGTTTCAGCAATCACTAGCATTTCTTTTACTTGCTCTGGTAATTCGATTCGTTTTTTTATTTTCTCAGACTTTCGATAGGATGAAATGATAGGACCCGATGCTACTAACAATCCGTTGAAAATATCCTCCATTGTGGCTGTCCGGGACATTTTACGGGAATGATCTTTACGCAGCCGACGTATTTCTTTGTTCACAGCCTCCTGCGCTTCCTCACACATTTTTCCTACAGGGAGTACTGACGCGCTTATTATTTGATGGCCGTGAATAAGAACTTTGTGAAATGTGGTTGGCATATTATACCACGGGTAAAGTTGGACGTAGAGCTTCGCTGTTTCTTGAGCAAATGCCATGTATTTTGCTGCATCAATTGCTTGTCCGCATGAAATTACAATTAGGATGATCCGCAAACGGTCAATTAATTCGAAATCCACTCCTGTTATCTCCGATGATATTTTTGCGTTTTCAAAAAAACTTCTCGCGATATTTCCATCATTGGAATAACCGAAATTGGATCTTGGTTTGTCGATGTGCAATCCCAGTTTTTCAAAAAAAAAAATTTTTTAATTAGTTTTTTTTTGCAGCGTCGTATAACCATAGACTAACACTAAGACCAGTAGGTCCCATACAAAAACGATTTTTTTCTTGGCTCAGTCAGTACTAGAACATCGTCCCAAGCTCGGTCCCAAGCTCAATAATGCACCCCTTATAATGAACTCACATGAACACACTCTCAAATACTCTGTCAAAATAACACAGCAAATCAAAACAAAGGCGCAGATATGTATAACAAGGTGCTGGCTTCAAGGTGTAATTCGGACCAAGGGGTTCTACAACAGTGAACCAATTTCAAATCGCTAGTTACATATTGATTGTTGGTATAACTCTTTGTTGTCTGTCTTCTTCCATTTTTTAAAATCTAGGCGATAAGCATGATACATTCATATGCTCTTATAAGGCAATATAGTAAACCAACACCAAATTTAAAAAAAATCTTCGTTGATGGGTATATCGTTTAAGTCGTTGAAATGTGAGCAAGTTTCACCACACAGATAACATTTTTTAAACTCAAAAGAGGATTAATTAGATAAATGTTTACACTTTTACACCCCTACTGTACATTTTCCGATAGGAAATCATCTAATCCTGTTAGGCTGCATTGTGGGGAAGGATTGATTTATTCCATATTACATATCGAAGAACGGAGTGGAATTTCATGGTTTCAGCAAAAAACAAAAAGTGTGTCACTGAACTTTGAAGGGTCATGTACAATTTATGCTCTAGGGGGGATGGGGATTGAAGTTTAGTAACAACAAGCAAAGTTCGAAACAACAAGCGAAAGCAATAAGCTTGAAACGCTAAAGAAGAAAAGAAGAAGTGAATTTGTTACATGTGAATTATATGTACATTTGTTTGAAAGTACAAACCTCAATTGATCCACCTATCGTGAGATCTGGCCCTTTTTATCTTTTCCTGGAAATACTAGGAATACGAACCCCGAAGGGTAAAAAATAGTATATTGGATCTATTGCGAGATTTATGATTTTACAAATTTTACGTGTTTCTCAGACATTCACAGACACTGGCCTCTCGGAACCATGATTGCGCAAGTTTGCGCAAGAAGGAACCCAGATTTTCGAAAAGCTGGCAAAAAAATCTTCAAAATAAGCCTATTGTGGTGTATGTGCGCGTGTGTGCTCATATTTGAATATTTAGTTGAAGTTTTTTTCCGATTCTCCATACATTTTATATGGGAGCAAAAAATCACGACCACGTAAGTCCCATACTTTGAAAATTTTCAGAGAGCACAGTTCTTATCCAATCTTCATAAAATTTTGGAATAAGAAACTTCAAATAGTGTTCAAAGTTATAAAAATATATTTCTTGTAAAATGAGAAAGTCGATTTTTCGACTTTTTTCCGCCTTGGAATCACTGTGCCGCGGCAGCGAAATCGCGATGGAAAAATCGCCGCTGTGAGATTACATGGCGGCTTATGGGAGCGCACAAACCAACGCGATTAAAAAACGCATCGCGTCGGTTTGTGCGCTCCCATAAGCTGCCATGTAATCTCACAGCGGCGATTTTCCACCGCGATTTCGCTGCCGCGGTAGCAAATTGCTGCAGTTTGGTGGAGCCTTCATTTGTACGGCAGCGGAGCTAGTGCAGAGGCAGCTGATGGTCACGTAGCAGCTGGTGGTGGTAAGTAGCAAGGCTCTCCCAAACAGCGATCGTCGCGATGAGGCAAAATGGCGGATTATGAGGGCGCACAATCGCGTCGGTTTTGTGCAAGCCGCCATCTTACCTCATCGTGGCGATTGTTTCGCCGCGACTTCGAAAACGCTGCAGTTTGGTGGAGCCTTGAAGCGGCTCCCTGCGACCAGCTCCCAGCGACCAGCTCCCAGCGACCGGCTCCCAGCGACCAGCTCCCTGCACAGCTTCAATGCTGCCAAATGACTGAGGCAAAATTTTCCTTAGTGTTCGTTTTATGCCGGTCTCAGCTGCGTGCGAGACGTACATGGAAAGTCGAATGACATGAATGGTTAAAGTCCTTTTCTAACACAAAGAAGAAGAAGATGATACAAGACGTTCCTTGCTTCGATTTGAAATCTGTAATAGGAAATTTGGTAAATTTACTCTGCAAATTATAAGACACTACCTTATATTTGCGTTATTTTCAATAGTTTACTATTGATTGAGAAAAATGTTTGACAATTGAATTGGAGCGCGGTAAAATTTCCGACCGATTGAAGAAGAAATCATGTAAATCTATCGTGGATTATTTGAGTTATTCGCGTACAAAACGAACGGTTTTTCGTGACGGTCGCAAGATTTTAGATTTTCATTTGACACCCTACCCTTGCCGTAAGACGTAGTCTACGTCAAAAAA